>JAHWXV010970958.1:0-15841 GCA_024586415.1 Phrixothrix hirtus | reverse complement strand
TGAAAGTACAAATTTAATAAGTAATTATCCGAGGAAGATTTAATTTCAAATAAGAATTACACAAAAACCGATAGTTATTAAATAATCAAAATCTCGAAGAAAATAAAACTACGATCAAGATAAATTTTAAAAAGAAAAACTTTTGACTCCTTTTATTTGCAAACAATTTTAAACTCATTACTATAGAAATTACATGTGACCTTGACTAAACGGGATGTGCTTAGTTTGCGAGTATTATAATGAATGAAGTTTCTTGAAAAGGAATTCTTTTGTTTACAAACGTAAAAATATTTAAACTTCACATACAAGTGGACAGTCATTAGTAAATATATCTGGATAAGGAATTTTTGTTACATATTCGAATAAGTGTCATAATTAACGTAGTATTGGTAATTTGCTTTGTTGATTTTATACCTGAGAAATTTAATTGCGTATATGAATTGTTTTTATTTAAATGTTTGCTTTACAATATAAGTATTAAACAAAGTTTGATTTTGTTTATTAAATATAGTGTTGAGGAAATTTGACTCACGGCAAATTTAACTGACTAAATCGAGCTTACGATGTAATAATAGGTAAGTCCATAAATAAAAAGAAAGTAGTTGTTCTCATTTGGGTGAAATTGATAAAGGCCAACACTTACACCTACAATAAATAAATTATTAATATCACAACCCTGAACTAGGGCAAGTAAAGTATAATGTTGTAGGTCGTAAATTTAATTTTACTTTAAAATGGATAATAGTACGTTAAAGCGTTTTGAAATTATACCATTCCGCTAACATTAGATTATCAGATGTAATTTCTAACTTTACTTAATTTAAACTGTTGATCATATAATTACTGCGGTTTATTGTCTTTTGGAGTGTGGATTTGTAGTGGTCTTAGACCTCAAGTATTTTGATGCAAGTTGAAACTTGGGTTCCTTGAAGCTGCAAGTCGACCAGGGTTTTGCTCTATCGGACCACCTGTCTCTTAAACCTGCCGGTAACCTCCGGTTATTTTTAGTTTCGCGTTCAAGGCTCGGTTAAAGAACTTTTGGGTCTTAGCTAAATTTTATATGATACATTCGCGTTTGTAATTCTTTAAGATTACATTGTAGATGACGATGCTTCAGTTTTTTTATTTTTACATTCTAGGCGTGCACTTGGTCTACACACTGTATCTGAATTACATTTTGACATAACTTGAACTTTTCGCTGGTGGTAGCTAGCCTTGCCACAGTGTTTCATGAATATAGATAAAGATTTTCATATGTTATGGCTTTTTATTAACTCTCTTGAATTCCCTTTCCCAATTTCGTTTTACCAATCACAAGTCTGCATTTTAAACTATTTTTAATTCGTGTTTCTTGTTTGTGACCGTTGAAACCTTCAGGGATGTTGTCTGGTCAACTGAAACCACGCTGGATTTTCATTTCTTGCCTGTATTGTTATTGCTACCGCATTTTACGATGGCGGTGTTTTGATTTTTTAATTTTTACATCAGAAGAACCGTTCTTGTGTATTTTTTTATTTAGTACAATTCGTTTGGAACCTCGATGTTCAGCTTATTTGTACATACTATGGATTTTCATTTCCACTCGCGGGTATAACTGTCCACCTTTTATTTTATTTGTGAACTACTTAGTTTAAGTTTAGAAATACAGTTGTGCTATTTTTTTACAGTATTTTTAAAAATTGATATAAATTATGTTAATTTATTTAATTTTTCTAGTGTTGAATCTGAGCTGATATTAATTATAATCTATTAGGGTCCAACGGCGTACTAATTTACGTCAGTTTTAGCTAAGGAATCCAGTTTACGTAATCCTCAAGTGTATAATTAAAGATCTCTGTTTTGGTTACCTAACAATATCATTTTATTTTCTAAAATACCTGTAATCGTCACAAAGTTTTGTAATACAAATTTGTAAAAGTTTGCTATGTAAACTATAATTCCGGTTTTGACAAATATTCTAGTTTATTTAAATATCTCACTTAATTCTTTCAATCTAACACAAATTATTGAGTTTGACGATCCTAAACTTGGTACTGCCTTATTCATTTTATATACTGATAAGCCTTATGTTGCCGAGTAATGTTATAATAGATGTAAAATGTAAGTTAAATCACCTCATTTTCACCGAGTCAGTTGTACATTAGTATGCCTATACTCTTAATGACATGTTGATCTACTATAGTTGTGCACTCTTCTTTATATTTAAATTAACACAATATTGCAACCGTGATTACATATAAATATAATCAAAATTATTGGTTGATAATTAATTATTCTTACTGTCTAATTTAATTTAATTTGTTTTAATCAACTTACAACGATTTTGATTTAGTGAATAAATGTATACTAACTTAGATTTGTGGGTGTTTATTTGTTCAGGTTAAAATATGATTTATTTTTGAGCTATTCTGAAGTAATTAATTCAAAGTGTTTATTTTATATAATTTTTATTAAATAGGTATTGTGTTATATCAACATGTTCCGAAGGTTATTACTCTGCATCATCAGGATTGACAATAATTAAAATATTTGAAAACTAGAAAGTAACATTTTTTAAAATTCTTTAATTTATCATATTATTAGTATGTAATTAGCTCACCTACGATATCAAACGCTTTTTATTATGCTAGTTAGATTATAAAATTTTTTTATAAATATGCATTAAGACAGATTGTTAAATAATTCTTTTAATATTACGGTTAAAATACATAAAAGCATAGAAACTAAAATGATTAACCAGTATTAACAATTTGAATAGTGTAAATTTTTTTTGTAAGGGAGATCTAAAAGTAAAACTAGTTTTCTGTGCGAGAATGATAAGATTAAATTATGTTAGTGTGTTGTTTGGGTTGCCTATATATTTTGTATATTTGATATATTTGTTAAAATTAAAATTAAATATAAGGATGGTTAATAGGCGGTGCTATTAATAAAATAGTATACAAATTTTATTAAAAAGGTTCTAACGTGCGTTTATTTAAATAATTTAATTGGCGTCTGAGATATGTTTATTAAAGTAACAAGTATTTTGTGAAAGAAATTGTGGCAAGTATCTGTTTTACTATATTAAGTTAAGTATTTTGAAAGGTATGCATCTATTTAGATTTAAGCACCTCTGATGTTGTCCGTGTACGAGTGATTTCTATAATCCCGAACCTTCTCGATTTTTCTCAGGATGATCTCTCGTATAGAGCTTACTCAAACTCTTTTGGCTAGTTTTCTACACTTGGCAAATTAGAATGGCGTCTTAGAGATTTATTAACACTTTTATGGCCACTAGAAATCTAATAAGAGACGCTTACCTTTTGAAGTGAATCCACTGAAACTTCACCGAAAAGCACATTTAGTAGATTCCCAAATTCACATAATTTTAAACATAATTATCTGATAAAGATATTTTTGTATGTTATAATTCGTGCACGAGTTTACAGATGATAAATACCTAATAAACACCTTATAATATCTTATAGTAATGTATTAATTGGCATTAATAGAAATAAATAATGAATTACGTTGTAAAGAATCATTTAAATTAAAACGAGTTATTTCCATTTATTGATAAAGTAAATCTATGCCAAACGTCAAGATATTAAACAATAAAACTAATTATAGAATTTTAAATTTTAAGAGTGCTGTAATTTTTATTATAACTGTTATTTGATGGAAATTATAGTCCAACAGAGGTCTTTGGTATCATTATAAATTAATGTTCTCTAGTTATGTAGATATATTTGTTATAATTCCCAAATCATATTTAAGAGGAGATTAAGAACATTGCCTTTAAAATGCTAATCAAAAATAAATTTATTCATATTGAAAATGATGCTAAACTAACTTAAAAAAGTTGTTCCGTCATCTTGTCGAATTACTTTTTAGTAACTGATCGATCTGTCCTAGGTAAAATAATAAATAAAATTTCATGGACACGAATACATGTAACAAAAAAATGTTGGAATACTTCATTTAAAGGATTTATAATTAGTACTGCATAGTACTGTATAATCAAAAAATGCTTCGTCAATTTAACGATAAAGAAGGGTCGATATATATTTAAAATAATGAAGTTATATTTTAGTACTTCAGAAAATACGATATACTTGTCGCAATTATCTAAATATGTTACAACTTCTTTAGTAACTTCAACCTTGTGTTATTAATTTCTATGAGGAATTATGTAAATTTATATTTATGAAAACTGTATAATATTCCGAAATAGATGGTATGTATCGAGGTATATAAGATATAGAAGTGGCGCAAAGGCTAACTAAGGAAGCAAAAGGCCGCTGGTCTACACGGCAACCAGTAAGGGTAATACAATCACTGGCCATAAATCAGATACAATATACTAAGCACGTGTTAAATAAATATTTTAAGGATAGTGATTTCCTACAACAGTGGAAAGAAGAGGCAAGACTATATTGACTGAAAAACCAAAAAAAATGCAGAGCTACTGAATTAAAAGGCGAAGTTATACGAAAAAATACTAAGCAATAGGCTAGAGCAGACAATCAAAGTGGCAGATATGAATCTTAGTGGTTGTCAATTCGAATTTAAAAAAGGACGAAACACTATTTGACGGGCTAAAGATGATGACAGTCACAGCAAAAAATAAACACTGGTGATTATAGAAAAAGAAAATTCTGCTTGATGATCACACTAGATATTCATAGTGCATTTAACTCGGCACTGTGGAGGGAAATGTTCCATCCTATTTACTGAAAATAGTTGCAAGCTATCGGCAAAGTACCATGTTACAGGTCTCTGCAAACAGCACGATAAATATTACTAGGGAAGACCCAGAGGGATCGATCCTTGGACATCTACTGTGGAACATATGGTATGATGGCATTATGCGATTGCAAATGCCAAATGGGACAACAAGAATGAAATACACGAACGATATCGCTATATTGGTAACCGGTAGAGGTGAAGGGGAAATATGAATTAAAGTCAAGCAAGTTATAGAAAAAATCATCGATTAATTGTAGTGTATATAACACATTCCTTGTAATATCTTCCCTTAAAATGAAAATATTCTAAACATTTTTAGCGACTTCAAACGTTACATAAAACAATTAAATAAATAAAAGTCCTTTTAAAAATTCATTTATAGCATTATATTTTAAGCCAATTTAAAATAAACAACTTTTATTTGATTACAGTATAACATTTAATATTTAAACTTCAACAATGGAACCACAAATTGCCGGAATATGTCAATGGATTTGCAGACTTCAATTGAGTCGATCCCTAGTGTGAAAGACAGAGAGCGGTTCCAGGTGTTGCGCCGGAAGGACAGTCTTCTCTAAACTCTCAACGTGCGAGCATTTGGCATTGTGTTCTAAATTTTCTTATCTTATATTATGTATTTTCTTTAACTTTAATGCTCAGGCTGATTCCTTAAAGTAAATTCTGTTTCAATTATAATGGGCAAAATTATTTTATCTTTAATACTTTTTTTAGAATCAGCGGTTCTAAATAAGAGGTTTGGGGAAAGATAGAGTAAACGGTCGCATTGTTAGTTCTTATGGATTGGTGAGTTAAATTCAAATTAATTTACTATGCAGTAATCTGCAAAATATACATTGAGACAGCATATGGCACATTGCCTATTCTTGAAGGCAGCCGAGTTATAGACGAAAATCGGCCTTGGCGTTGGCCAATTAATTATTACAACTCGACCGTTATTCTCTTCGCTATCAATTTAGTCACTAATCCTATGATTGATCTTAAATTTTCAATGCGTTCACACGGCAGCAACCTGTAATAAGTAGGACCTATTTAAAATCCTGTCAAAATTGGAATTCTTTCTAAATTGGGTTTTTACTTTCGGCTATCTTTTTTAAAATAAATTCTTTTGGCTTAACTTCAATTATTTATATTAAAACAAACTATCTAATCAAACACTCTGCTACCGTTATTTGAGTATCTAAAATTTAATTCACTTTACATAAGTTCGCTTCACGATCTTATGTAATTTAATTTGCTACTAAGTCTGTGCTCAGGTTACGTTAAATATAATTTAGCGTAAAGAGTCCACTTTTAGTAAGAGGACCCTTTGCTAGTGAACTATTTCACTAATTTTAAATTGATTTACCAGCTTACGAATCTAGATTTGCCAACCACTTTAGGAGATATCGTTCTTGGAGGTGAATTAATCGCAAACTCCGCTGTTCCAACTGAAGCCAACTTCGCTATTGTATATCCGGTAATATTCAAAATTTCGCTATTAAAAATTCAAATATTTTAACTTCGATTATGTTAAAATTCCAATATTTAAATTTTCAATTACATTAACTTGTGATACAATTTTACTGCTAATATTTAAAATGGCTTACCACTCATTATTTAATTGTGATATTTTATTAAGTTTGATTAAATAATTTATTTAATTGAGTTCTTTTATTTATCTATTAATACAAAGCTTATTAAATAATTTGTAATTTATCAACTGTTAAGATACTCAATTTATCAGATGTACAGCTTATTAAACTTTATTTTAATTTCCATCTTTTAAATATTGCGCCCACAGCACGCATCTGACAATTTGGCTAAACTACATCTTAGGCCACCCCTGAGTTATTTAATTATTGAGTTACCGGAGTTGCTAACCACCCAAGCGCTGAATTAATATCTCAGCGAACTGGTTGCATGGCTCAAAACTAAAGAGCTATAAATTTCACCAGCTAAAACTGAATGAATATTAGTTGTAGCCAGAAGAAAACTAAAAAAATGGAGTTTTATGCACAAGATAGTCCAAAAAAAACCAAACAGAGGTTAAAATACTTGGGAGTGTTGGTAGACAAAAACTTGACGATGGCGTAACATCTAAGGCATACCTCAAAAAGAACTGAAAACACTATAAAATAGATAGACAAAATTATGCCGAACACGGAAAGGCTAGAGTCATGGCCTCACTAGGCTATTAGATTGTGCAATATGTTACCCCAATATGGAAAAAAATAGCCAGAAAGGCGAAATACAGAAAGCTGTGCGAAGCTGTATCGGCAGAGGTGCTACAGATAATCACTAGTTGGCTCCCAATAGGTTTACCGATTATAAAAATAACACTAGCATATGATAAAACAAACGAAAAAGACAAACAACTATTATGGAGGACATGATCATAAAGTGGTAAAGCAGGTGAAGCCTAATGGACCAAAAGACTGATCCCAGAAGTAACGAAATGCATAAACAGGAATCACGGAGACTTCTAACTAATAACATGTTTGTGGGCACTTGATTTTTAAACCAAAGTGCCTAAATGCTCAATTGGTATTTAAAAGTTAGGTAATCTATTGAATATACCAGCGGGGTTCATTCCATTCAAACGTATGAGGGTGAGAATTATTTAAGATAATGCTTGAAATTTAGCCAGAGAAAATATTTAATTAAATAAATTTGGGAAGTACCTCTAGAAGATATAGTCACATTGTTTCATAATCTGTATTACGATAGCTTTTCGGAATTTCATTCCTTGTAGAAAATTCTGGTTCCAAAATAAATGGTCTAAAGTGAACTTGTATAGGGAAATGTGTATTGCTTTAAAATAATCGTTACACCTTTATTCTTTACTAATTTTACTTATTTTAGAATAGTAATAAATTGACAGTATGTGCTCTAAAATAAAAGACCAAAAATGTTTAAACACCACAAATATATTAAAGGAAATTTGTGGAATATTCACTCACGGTAGTTTTAGTTTTTAATCTGGGCTGCGAAACGTACGTCCATGTTTCGCAAAAACGTTTAATTTAATTAAATAAACAATTATATTTTGTAGTTGTCATATCAAAAGGACTATGATACTTTGCTTGTAATTAATTAGTATTAGCTAATACTACAACAAGTGTCCTTTCCCATTTACAGTAACATTTTGATTAATTCTAAAAATTAATGAATAAATTAAATCAATGTCTAAATTTATCGATTCAATGAACCAAATTGATTTTTCGGAACAGGTATTTACAATTTACGTGACTAATTGCCTTACACTAATAGCAAACCTGACTTTTGATTTGATTGGCTATATAAATTTTGTCAAAAAGAGATTCTAGTATATGAAATTTAATATCCAAACGGAGTTGCAGATACGGGATGGTTAATATTTGATTCATGGTACAATATGACAAAAACATACTTCTTTAAAGAACAATTCTTAAATGTTCTGATGGAATTTCTAACTGGAGTTAACATGCATGGAGTTATCTCTGCTCGCTGTACACGAAGATTAAACCACCTGGACTACCGACAAACACGTGAGCTCAAAATATCTTTCTCGGGATACGTTTCAACGATACAGTTAAACAAAACAATGCTCACTTATGGCGACACTAATAAAATGAGTTACTTACAAAGCGTTCTTACGAAAATTTGTGTAGAACCAAATTATTTTATTAATACTTACCGAAATGATTTCGAATATGTAGAAAATATTTTTTTTAATTATATAAAGCAAAACATATCAATATTTTAAATCTAAACTTTTACTTGAATTGAAATATAGGCTTATATACGGGAAGTTTCAAATAAATAAAAATAATGGAAATTTTTGAAAGGACTTAAAACTGTAACATTACGTGTAGACAAACACATGTGCTGTAAAGACACGTTATACAAAAAGTTCCTTCTCGCTGCAGTATTCCCATACTCCCATACGAGATCATAAACTATAAAGAAAATTTTATACACGCCTTGTAAAATAATTATTTCGTTAATCTTGTTCACTGAAAGTTTTCATGAACTATAAGGATAGTACCGAGACCAATTTAAGTATAGCAAAGTTTCGTATTTTAAAATATTTTCTAAATATGCACGTATTTTAAATAACCCACTACAAAATACTCGTTCAATTGGAGTTTAGAATATAATTATAGTAGAATTAGATCGGTTAAGCCTGAGTAAGAATTTAATTTTGTGGATAACTATTCGATTAAAAAGTTACATCTATTTAATCGCGTCGCCTAAGTTTATCACAATCATATTTTAATATTACGTGATATATTACTTTGTTAAGACAGGTGCTTCTTCCATATTTCTACGTCAGATTTCACTTCTACAATAACGTAAATTGGTTATATTGCGAAGCAGTTGTCATCTAAAATTAATAATTTAAAAACAATGCGCTTTAGTTTGAAAACAGTCACTAATAACCTTATATTGAGATTTACCATTATAATAAATGTGACAATAAAAATTCTATTAGTGTATTGCTCTCTACCTTCTATATGCAGAACATGAGAATAAATAATCAAAATCCTTACACGTTAGAGGGCGGAAAGAGGGGAAAAATAGCGTACATTATCAAAATTAACTAGAATAGCTTGAAAATAGGTTTATTATAACGAATTTAAGGACACGGTTTAGTAATTATTATATTTCAGTAACTAATATATGCAGTTCTTTCAATTCATACAAGAGGTGTCCCGAAAATAAATGATACCTGAGAAAACTTTCGGATAGCATTTTCAAAAAATGACTTCTAAAATATTAAGCCCATCCCTGTAATTTATAACAATACCTTTTATGTTGACTCAGCAATCATTGCTGTTGAGTATTACTTAATGGTATTTTCAGCATAGACTTACAGCGTACGCAAAAGTTTGTACCAGAACATACGCCCATCACATCCACACTGCATTATTTATGATATTTTGAAATACCCATTTGACGTTTTTGCGCCGAAAAGTTCAAAAATAAGCATTATTGTAATACAGAAATTTTATTCTTTGATAAAGGTGCGAAGGATATGTTTTAAAGAACAAATAGTGTACACTGTAGCCACTGAAAAAATTATTAATTTAGATTCAACTCACAGATACCGGATTACCAGAGACCTTTAATACTGTAACATATCGCAACTATAAAAGTTTAATTCCTGCAGTTGTGGATTATTTTGGATATTTGAATTAACTTTTTAGGCATAAAAGTGTGGTCTCGTTAAAAATCGGGAGTGAATTCAATTAATTTTGAGCTCTAAAAACTAATTTTCATTTCATTAAAACGAAATGCATGCTAATAAGTTAAAACAGTCATGCAAAGATCTGTTTTCTCCATGTTCAAAACTAAATATTTGTTATTTAAAATGAAACGTATACGTTTTAATTAAATAAAAATATTTAATTAACAAGAAAAATTTTTAATAGGCAAAAATTATTTAAATCATGTTGCTAATAATATTTAGGGTTAATCAAATAATAAGCGTTAGATAAGGTGAAATGTCCAGGTAAGTAATATTTATGCAGTAAAACATGTAACACCCGTTTCTGAGTAATCCAAATTTAAAGAAATACACAACAGCTGGGGATAAAAACAAAATTCAGCGGAACCTCTGATAAAAGAAAGACCGTCACCAAACCCCTTTACGTATTTTGTGAAACATATACTAATTTACATAAAACAAATCAAACAAGGTTAAGTACATAAAGATTATTTAAGGAAGCCTTAGAAGGTTAGGATAATGCTGTAAAAATATATGATATTAAGTATTCGAGTTTTTAAATTAAAATTTACATTTATTTAGGTAATTCAATAACTGCTGGAGTAAGAATTAAAAAAAAATAACCAAAGGCTAACTAAAAATAGCGCGCACTAGAACATTTAAACCAAACATTTGTATATTAATTTTTTAGATTTGTTGAAAATACCAGCCGCAATAGAGATGATAGTCCTCAAAGGAAGAAGCCGTCGACAAATTTCGTTTATAAAAGCTCCGTAGGTTCCTAATCAAAGTCCTGCGCTGTCCAAGTAGTAAAATACATAGACCTAGTTCTTATGCGAACCTTCAGAACTGACTATGAATTTCAAGTGGTAAATACTTGGACGCTATTATAAACGAGAATCTAGTTAAAACAGTCAATTTAAATACTACCGTTAAGCATTCGAATTTTGTTTGTAAACGTTAAATAATTTAAGCTTTACTAATCTGGCAAAATCAGTAATTACACGTCTATAAGACATTCTTCGTGTACTTTCGAAAGACGCCTTATAGGAGATTGGTCCTGTAGTAGCGAATTACATTTATAGGAGGTCACTCCTGCACCTCACCGCAATTGTAGGAGAAAATTTCTGTAGCCCCTTTACAAGTAGTGCAGATGACATTCGCCTACCTAAATATTTCTATAACACTGACACCCATGAAACCATACTCGATATGAAATATCCTATATTGTTTAAAAATACCAAAACAAAATACTCGCAAACAAACCTCGAGCTGCCATTTGCATTCAATGCCAGATATCTGCGCATTGAACTACAAACTAGACTCTGTTTATCGAAGAAACATAAAACATTCAAATAACACTCAAAATCTGTCAACAGCGATAAGGTTTATGTTCTAAATAGAACATTTGTAGATAACTAGTCAGCGTTTAAAAATGTGGTTTTATATGTATTTGCAAAAACCTTTTATATTAATTAAATAAATACATCTGTACATAAAAATTGTCTAACATCTGAACTAGGTAACAATTCCTGCTAATTACATGCTAGGTAAAGCATCAATGCGAAGCATAAACGGTGCAAAACTGTAAAATAAGTATACACAATGCAACGAATAGATATAGTCAGCAAAAGCATGCAAATGGCCTAAAGCAAGTAAATAAATTTAACAGGTAAATATAAAATATATATATACATATACAGAGTAAGTCAGAACTGTGATTCTCAAAATCTGCAATGTCATACAGAGTTCCAAATATATATAGAATTTCTATAATACAGTTTGTCACTTTTTCCCCGATCTTGATTAATCGTTAGATCGATATTTATATTTTCTATATCAAAATATATCGATACAGACGATTAATATTGCAACAAGAGCGGTAAAACATGATTAAGAACTAAATTTAAATAAGGAAGTTTAAATTATAAATTATTATATGTATTGAAATATAAATAACCCATCAAACAATCCCTTATATAAAACAAAAATTCAATTTTAATTAAATATTTTAGAATCAACAAAGAATTCAATCCAAAATATACCATAATAACAAATAATTGAAAATGTAAGTTCATTCTACTTTCATCATCGGTTAACAAATGTAAATAAATACAAAAACCGAACAGATACGGCCATCTAGTGGTAAACAGTACAATTTAACATAACTAGTAAATAGAAACCCAATTAATTGTAATTATGTACGTTAAACTCAATTGGCTACCTATTGGGCAGTAGCATAATGTAACTTTAAGATAGTTTAGTTAGATAGAAAACTATAATGGTTTTTACTAAATTAAAATAGATGACATTGTAAACGTTCAGTACAACACAATTTAATTCCCACAAAATTATATTTTATCCGCAATTATGGTAACAAAAGGACTATAAAAACCAGCAATAAACACAAAACAAGCAGAGTCCTCATGACTTTCTCACCTAAACCATTTCCTGCCTATTATATAGATTCCATTAAATTTATGGACATCTTCCGCGGTGTTACGCTTATAGAAATCATAGTTCTCTGCTAACACTATAAGGCGTTTTCCGATAGTTATAGTAGAGAATATGACAATATTAAAACATATTTAGAGATGTACAATGCTCCTGGACGACTTCCGCCGCATTGTCCATTTTCCTAGAGGGCTCTGGGAGGATTGTATATACAGCAAATGAACGACTTCCGCTGTTGTGTATATAGCCCTGTAATGATATGAAGTAGAAAAGCATCTTGGACGACTTTTATTTCAATTAATACTTCATAACCTACAAAAGGCATAACTAATAAAAAATTCCTTGCGATTTAGCATCTTACCTAAATTGTTGATTCACAGACACACTTTAACACTCACATAAATAATGCATGCAAACAAATATAACCTGAAACATTACAATAACATCTTGTAGCATAGATTTATTATACAGCTTGAAATGCATGGCAAACTTAAGGATACCCTACCATAGAATTGTACATATTATAGCATATAAGAACTGTACAGTGTAAATAATGAATTTAATATTTAAAATAAATATATAAAAAGTATCATACTTTTATTAAAGATATAATTCGAATCTTAATACTGAATACAATATTTTAAATAAAACATAAATCGTATCGTTGAATCGTAATGATACACAATTAGACTGGTGAAAAACCTCATAATGTTACCTTCGTAACTTAAGGCAGAGGATTATAAATTAACTATTGCACCCATTGGGATGTTTCATGCACTATGAGCTAAAACTACCGAGCCAGTCAAGCTTATGAAGTCAACCTGACAGCAAATACTTTACGTCAATCTCTCTAACCCGTAAAAAGCACCAGAGTAGCGTAATAAGTTCAACCAGGACCCAATTTTGCCGAGAAAACTTTCTAAGTAACTTTCGTGATTGATACCAATTCAAAGTGTGGTTACGATATCGGTCAAAAATTAACTACTTGCACTACTGTAAGCAACAAATCCTTTGTTTTGACTGGCGTGATTTATATTACCGTAGTGTGGAAACTTAACTCCTGTTTCGATTCAATACTTAAGTCAATTTAAGCCCGATTAGAAAGCTGCGTCATCGTTTCCACAACAAACAAAGCGAATCTAGCCGTTTTTTAAACATAATAATTAGATGGTAACGTATTCTAGAAACTTCGATTGAGCACGCTGCTTCTAGCGATAAATGGGCAAAACGTTGACATTTTGTCAAAATTTCACACGATGTGCTCTTTGAGGTCGTTTTTTTACGTACACTCTGGCTGTAACAGCCTTTCTTCTTACAATTTAGCGGATGATTGTTTAAAATGTTGTTTGGCCTTGACGCACACTGATTTGAATAGTATGTGCTGGCCGGACAAAATTATTTTTGCATAGATATGGGTTATCAGTATACTGAAAATGAAAATACCTATTTTCAATAAAGGTACAAATGAAGAAAAACAACAAAGGCATGATAAAGATTGTTAACTAATGGGCCAGACGCAATTAGCAGCATAGTTAGAAAATCTGCATTTGTTGCCTGCCGTGATGTTTTGCGACTGTGCCTTTCTCTAAATCTACTACAATCTTTATGCCGGGCTTCCTCCGATAGCTGACCTATGGGTATAATGCAGCTTTTTATTACACTGCTTGTGTGGTAAAGCAACTTATGGAAACTTACTAGAACAACATACCATGAATATAGACTAAAATAGAAATTACTAGTTTCTACACAAAGTTTTTCAAAATCTTCTATATTAATGAGATGACCAGACGATAAAGCTTTCAACATGATCCCTAAATTTTCTATTAATTTCACATCAATACATAATTTCAGTAGTTACACTGGAGCTTTTAAAAAATTTGCTGCAGTGTTACCGTCATTTGGGGAGCCAAGCTCAAGTTTTGGTGTGTCTACTATTAAACCCAATTCTTACCGAAATTGAATTTTGATTAATGCCTCACTTGCCATTTTTTATATTTAGACGATAACTAGTATGTAAAAGACACTCGAACGTTCTTATCCTCAAATGCAATGTTGACAAATCAAAGCGATGGTCGTCCACATTTCTACTTTCTTTTCGTAGTTTATTATTAAATGACTTAGGCGTGGCTCCACAAATAAAACATCTCATAGAAGATGTCAGTTATAATATTTCAAACTTTGCTGTCTACCATGGTTAATACAAATTCATAATTAATGGCGATCCCTTGTCCGTCAACTACTAGTTTTGCTGGCTGCATAGCATCTATTTGAGATTGAAAGTTGAATACCTCTGTCTTTATAACTTCGGCGGTGTCTTTCTGAAATAAAAGCTTAAGAGAATAACAATATCTAGTAGACGGCGGACTAGGGTTTTGCCAAACAGAATAAAATTCAGAATTTAGGTTTAGTGGAACAAAAGAAATCAAAAACTAACATCAATCGGCACTTTCAGATGACGTAAATTTCTGTTTGTATCTGCTATGACCTGAACTGCCATCACAACCCCACTAACACATTAAGTTTAAATTAGTATGCTCTTTAAAAATTTCCCTGTTGGAGTAAAATAATCTGTTAATTCAATGATCTAATGTGGGTTGTAATAACAGCTCAACACTTGTCTTCGTGCTAGTAATATAATTATCTAGAGGAATACAGGCACGTTTGGCTTTCATTAATGCATAACAGGACGGATACATGACCTATGCCCAACGCTTTCTTCCTATGCAGTTTATATGATAAAGATGCACTTTTAGTATGTATATACAGAGCTAAAGTTTCATCGGCCGTCATACATTTCTGCTTCCCCTGCTGTGCTCGTAAACTCTTCGGTTCCCTTACAACACCAAAACAAGAAGTTGCTATTTCAGCTACTACACTAGCTGCACTTCTTTCACCTGAACTACGGAGAGCTATTTCTGCAGCAAAAGTAAGTTCAGATGCAGAACGATTCTGTACCAATCCCTGAACTCTACGCTTTTTAGTTTTTATGGAGCTCGCTTCAAATGCTTTCTTTAGCATTCCTTGTGATGTAGAGGGCGTCTCTGAACTTGTTTCATACAGCTTCCCTTCGAATAAAAGAAAATTTTCACCATCAAGCCAATCTCCGAACTTAAACAAGAAAGTTTTGAGTTTTCGATTGCTCTTTTCCCAAGGTTCACTGAATCGACTTGATGTTGTGGATATATTGTTTCTTACACCAGGACCAGCCGCGTCGATAGGATTGCTAATACCATTTTTAAATAGCACTTGTCGGCAAAATTAATCGAAATCCTTTTTCTTTGAAAATTGCCGCCATAAATCGAAAAACTCACGTCAGTAGTGATACAACAGGGCTACGGCACCAAATTGGACATCGACAATCCAAACGGCACATGACAAGATGGCCGCCAGAGAATCTGAAGGGGCGTAGCCCTAGGTGTTGAAGTGTGCCGAAGCCCCGGGTGCAGA
>JAHWXV010970678.1:0-10087 GCA_024586415.1 Phrixothrix hirtus | reverse complement strand
CCCCCCCCCCCTACACTACCGATTTTTTTCTGAGCTAGTTAACGTGGCAATACGTGCGTAAGACATGGGATATATAACAAATCTCGTACTCGTAGCAGGTTTGAAAGAGTGAACGTGCTGCTAGTAGCAAATTTCTGGGGTAGCTGATAATGCAAAATATCTACTGTTAGTGCTCAGTCAGTAACAAGCTGAGCATGAAGTATGTATACGCTTTCCTGATTCAGCAATAGTTAAAACATTGACGTTAGGATCTTTGAAAATCCTTGAAAGTTCGTGAAATGCTGGTTTATTCTGAAAAAAATGTAGAACATTGTTTTTTCAAATCCAAACAGCAACCGTACGGCGTCACACCCAGGTAAACCATAAAGAACAAGTAGATTTTAAGGTGATTAGTAGTTGTATGATGATGTGAAAAAATAATTAACAGGAACACCACTCCTTCAATGCTTTTAGACGTAAACTGGAAGAACTTAAATCAAATTAATCAAGACTACTGGAAAATCAATATCGTTCCCAATGATCGCCACAGAATTGTATTCTGCATCGAGGGATATAGCAGATGTCACAATAACGACAATTGCGTCTTCTACTGCCTGCTTAACAGTTACATTGTCTTGAATTAGCGTTTTCCTTAGGAATAAAATAAAGGGAGTCAGTCATTTTTGTTGGCTACGAATTTTTTCCGTGGCAGTTAAGAGATCGTTGATCCAACAAAACTGACAGTAACTGAAGTGTTGATGTGACATTTTCTAGACCTTTCAGTACTGCTACTGCCGCTTACCCTAGGATCAATATGATAGCCATGAAGAATGATCACAAAGTTTGTTCTATAGTGATCATGGATGAATTCGATGTAGATTTTACAAAATTCATTGAAACGGCCTATTCTAATCCATATAACCTTGTGGATAGCAAGCCAGCCGTCAACTAGTACAGTTCTATTTGGTAGAAGTTTTATTGTGTTTAGTACTGGTGAATACAAATATGATTTTCGTATGCTTAAGCATTTAGTCTTCTGAAAAAAGGGTCAATGAGTAAGGACCCAGTAGATATTTGAAAAACTTTTCCAAATCTTCTTATATCTGCTTGGATTTAAAATGCAAATTTCAGTGAGTCAATAGTCAATTTATTATCCTCAACTTTCAAAACGTGACCTTAGATTCGAGTGTTACCAACTTATTACTCCATTTCAACTACAAACATCCAAAATTTCAACTAACTATACTAGAAACTGTTGGTATTACAAATGCTTGCGACATGTGATAATTCAATATTTCGCTGTCTATTGTACCAAAACTAATTGACACGTCCGTATAATCACTGGAGAAGAGGTGATTTCAGTCACGAATATTTTATATTACTCAAACGTCTGTCACCTGTTTATATGCGCGTTCGCGACATTGTGTCAGTATATTGTTCCACTTCTTTTCAAATGAGTCAGTCAATCGATATTTTTCATATTTTTGATCATGGTTGCTCAATAGTTATGTCCGACCAACTGCTGACAAAAGCTTTTCTGATTTCAAAATAGAGATGAAAAGATATCCTATAAAGTGTAGGGTTTAAATTCTATATGAATAGAACACCTGCATGAGTGAAAAGCCATAAAACTGCAAGTTCAAAATTAAACAAATATATGAACATTTGCAAGGCTAGTCACCACAAAAAATCGCATAACCTTACATAAAAATATAGGCAGGTAAACAATAAAGTTTTGCATTTGATTTCCTTATGGTAAAGTAAACTTTTGTTATATATGGGGTATGTACTTCAGAGTATATTCTTTCCTGCAAGTTGCGCATATCTTAAAGGTAAAGTGTGAAACAGTGAAATCATTTGTTTTACAGACTTATCATGTAGTGACCAAATAACCCTCCTTTCTGATACAATGCATTCCTTCGCCAGCGTTACCATTTACAAATATTATATGCAAAGCTGAGCAGAAACATCATTACTTCGCAGATGACCCAGTACTTCATGAAACTTCATCAATCTGTTGGAACTCCCGAATTTCGTCACCTGTTAGTACAAGATATCGATTCAAGTGCGTGAGTAAGTTTTTCAACATTGTTCTACCTTTATCTGAAAATTTAAAGCTTTCAACAGCCAAAATAGCTAATGCCTGAAGACCCAAGAAATGTACTCTTACTTCCCAGGAATAAGCATCGTATACAAAATTTTTGCCATGCCTTTTCAGAAAAACTATAGGCAGACAGCTCTTTTAGATCACTATTAGCTATTATTATTCCAGTAGATCCCATTAAAGACGTTAATTGATGAAACCTTCCAAGTCCGGCAATTAAGTTGTTTAATGCATGAGTTTCACTAATGTGTTTTTATATAAAGGGGGTGATCGTATGTCACGAAAAAGTTGTCCTGATCTAAATTCTCGCATCATTGGTTCACTTCAAGGACAGATAAATGGACTGTATCATGCTGACTTGGAGGGGAGTCGATATAAGGAGGATATGGATTTGGAGTGTTCCCTGTCTCTCGTAGAAGTTTCTTACTCTATAAAACTCTCTCATCAAGGTATAGATATGTTAGTCCATTTGCTATTGAGCAGCATAAAGTCAGCACTAGATGATTTAATATTATTTCCATTCCAGCGAGGAGTTTCGAAATTCTGAATATAGCTTCTGCTAAATACATCAACCTCGTTCTTTTGCATCGTGACTGCTTGCTCGACAGGATCAGATGGAGGTATCTTTTCAAGCGCTTTGAATGCTATCCAACGGTTACAGCTTTTGCTAGAGTTATGGCATAGATTTTCCCATTATAGGTAGGTATTTGGACAACTATGAATATTAAAGTTGAAATTCACATTATCAAAGGTAAATCGCAGAAATACATTAGTAGATAATCAATGAATAAACTGTACGTTATGTTGCAGTATGGTTGGCATCTCAAGTAGTACAACTTCATGGTACTTTTATTAAAAACCAAGTTCAGATAAGATATCAAGCAGTTGTATTAGCCAAAACTTTTTATATGAGGGCTCAGTCGCCTCTATGCGCAGAGAATAGGGCAATGAACGAGGTACAGCAGATGAAATCACAAGATGAGGTAGAGCTATGTATTTTATTTCAATTTTGGCAATGTTCCTCTTTTATAGGTAACCATTACAGTTTAAAAGAGCGAAAGTAATGCCTGTGGAATAAGATTTTCACCGTTACCTAAGAATTATCTTCAAGAATGGTTGCTGTATCTACTTTAAATACCCCCAGGAATTCTTCTTCGGGATCTCTCTCGCTGATCTCATACTAATCGTCGAAGGAGATTTTAGTCACTGTAATTTTTAAACAAACGACTGTGATTCCCTTGGATGTTTCTGCAATGATAACGCTACTTTTCTAAGTGGCAATCTGTCTCAATCCTTATGTCCGGGCGAAAACCTCCTTGTATTTGATGCATTCGTCGTTAAATAGAAAACTGACATTCATCTGAATTATCGGCAAGATAGGCATATATATTCTCCATCGCTTTAGCTACTGTAGTTGTAGGTCCATAGCCTCATTTTTCTCCAGCTATATAACTTTTTCTGGGATAATGCATAGTAACTTGCGTTAGGTGCGACAAGGTTTTTCAGATTTAACAGTCTCTTAATCACTGTTTTCCTCCATTCATATCCACTTTTTTGGGTTGCTAACAAGAGAGACTCTATTAAAGTATCCATCACCACTCAATCTTCCTGGAATACAAAAGCGCTTTTAGGAATGTTTCTACTTGAGTTGAGTGGTAAATAACGGGTGAACGCAATTAATATGGAAAACAATATATAGGATAGGAAACCGAAATTTAGATGTTGGCTTTAAAGCAGCGGAAGTACTTTGATATTAGGCTTATACAATAATTTATTGCATTACATTTATAGCAAATTTATGGCTAAATTACTTTTATTAAAGGTGTTTTCTCTTCGACGTACTTTTATGGAGTTATAATCAACAAAAGCATTAAAAAGACAGTATTTCTAATTTTGATTCTATGTCGTTCTTTACATAATAGTCCTATAAATAATTTTGTATAAAAAGGTTTTGCATATCTAATACTTTACAACTTTATGTCATAAAATTTTCCCTCTAGGGTACCTTAGCGAAAATATATCATCTACAAGCTAGAAAACGTCCGAAATTTCAGAACGTCAAGGGTTTTTATGGCACCACTGCAAGCGCACAAGGGAGGGAAGCGCAAAAAGATGGATTCTGAATGAAAGGAGCGATCTATATGACTAAACAGAAAAATAGGTTTACTTGAACCAGTACGTAAACTAAACTACACTTCTACTTAGGAAAAACTTTAATAATCGGTAAATGTGCTAAACCTGTTATACTTTGAAGATTTTGCACGTTTATGTATAACCGCTTTATCTAAATTATGTGTTTTGTACATAGTTATTATAAATATTGCTGAATTATGTTTGCTACTAAAGGATGTTATATTGAGACATTCCAGCCATAACAAAGAACGTGGAACATCGACGTATATTTAATAAGGAAACAGAACATTTCATTGCTTTTAATGCCAAATAAAACGATATCAAAAATAGCAAATGCGTATAAATGTAATGCCAAAATTTGTAACAATAAAAAGATAAATAGTGGATTCAAAAATATATACTGATTTCCTGATAAAAACTGTTATATGAATTGAATCTAGGTACGTCTATATACGTAACAATGGAGGTTTAATAATCAGTAACTAGAGTACATTTTAGTATACTAGATATAGGTACCTGGAAATGGTTCTGCTTTAGCAATATTTATATGCCAACTTGGTAACATTTAATCATACACTTACTTGATTCCTCATCTAAGATAGATAATTTTGTTTATTAAAAAACGTTAAAATTCTCGTTTTGTATTAATGGCATTCCAATGAATGCGAATGATAATAGAAATAGTAATAACAAAAGCAAGGCTTTCAAATAAATTTTAATTCATCAAGTATGTCTTTATAATAAGAAATATGTTTCCTTTATTTGCTAACTGTTGCTTAAGTAAATACATGTTTAATAAAATTAATTTTTTTTGTGAATATCTCGGAAAGGTCAA
This sequence comes from Phrixothrix hirtus, assembly GCA_024586415.1. Taxonomy (NCBI): domain Eukaryota; kingdom Metazoa; phylum Arthropoda; class Insecta; order Coleoptera; family Phengodidae; genus Phrixothrix; species Phrixothrix hirtus. The sequence goes on along the minus strand of JAHWXV010970678.1, from coordinate 5,036 downwards.
AATAAAACGACTCTACAAAATTAAAAACCCCCTTTTTATTTCAAACATGCTATTTAAAAATTTATATTCACAGAGTATTATAAAACTATGATCAAATTCTGTGCATGTGTAGAATACTGTTATAGAAATAAATCAAATATATATTATTCTTTGCATCAGAAACGCCCGAGAAAATGTACGGCGAAGTGTAGTCTGATGCTTTAAAACATCATAATATTATTCCAATTGAAAAAAATCTATTGAGTGCATAACCTAAAAAACGTTTCTCTATGTATAATTACTAATTATTGTTGTAGGCCCGTGGCATTTTCAGTATATTTGCAAATTATTTAGTTGCTTAAAGTTACTCCCGTGTATCACAAAGTCCTTATTTTTAAATCAGTTTTTATTAGCATCCCTTGCATTTAAATTAGATGTCATTTTAGATTAATTGTAGCACGTATATTATAAGTAATCTAGCAGTGAATTGCAAATAAATTATTTTTACAAAAAAACTGGGTCTGTTATTACTTTTAATAGGAGATAGAAAGTTTATTTCTGGAGCGACAGCGCGGGATTAAAAAGCAGTTTAGTCCTGAGGCATATTACTGTCTTTAACACTTCTGAAAAATTTTGAAATCAAAAGACCGAAGAAAGTAAAATTTTAGGATTTTTCATTGAAATTTCACTCAATTTATCAGCATATGCTTCACGGGAATAGTTATTTATGCACCAAGGGAGTTATGTAAATGACAACACCCGCAGAACGCCTAATTAATTAACATCGCTCGATGTGCGTTATCATCTACTATTTTCAGTGGTTAATACAAGATTTTATTTTTTATTTCGTTATTATTTACTTATAACAGTAATAACCGGGGCATTATCAGTGAAGGTTATGAATCTGTAACTCACCTATATGTCATTATAACTCTGCTATAATATATAGCTTTATTTATCTCGTATCCAAGATATTATAATTAAATAATAGCGAAGTGAAAATAAATATTATTTAAATTTTATTTGCCAAGTGCTACAATACATAATTTTAAATAGTTACTATTTGTTATTGCCATAGATTTACTTTGTTTATGCGGGATTTAAAGTACTTTAATTCCCTTGCGGTAAAAGTAACATTTTAATGCATTGAGATTAAAAGTATCGCTTTAGTCATGGAAACAGTCGGCTAAAAGTGGAGTTCTAGAACCAGAAATGCAAAAAAAAATTTGATATAATGTAAATGTATAAAGCATCAATTGATTAATAGTATACACTGATATACGCAATGGATAAGGAACAACTGCAGCAATCTGTCACAGATATTAACTAATAAATATTAAACAAAGGGGCTAAAATTGTCAATATATAAATGGAGGCAAAGGTGGTATTGTGGGTTACGGTTGTAATATGGGCCACTTTAGTAACTAACAAACAAGCCCGAGCATTCTTGCGTAGAACATATTAACTATTAGTAATCGTTTGTGTAAGCGTCGCAAGTATGCGCTGAGGCATTGGGTTTTGCAGAACGTTAGTGGTGGACCAGTTTGTGTTTTGGCGTGTTTTAAAAGGTTGAAAGGTAAGAATTTGCATCTCTATTAGAAGTATTACTTATGCGTATGTACTTGTTTACATTGTCAGCTATTTATTATACAGATATAGGGCAATCAAATAATTATAAATTGTTTTTAACAGGTGGTGATTCTTTATTTTCCAATATGGTGAAGGTGGTAATATGGGAAATCGTTGCGATGGCTATATGGACTACCCAACTGAACTAGCCCATATTACAACCCGTATACAGCTTGTGTGATTTTCTATTTCAGATGCCTCGCAAATTACTGAATCCACGGAAGAAAAATAAAATCAGGGAATGGCGGAATCGGGATGATATGGTATCTGCGATTAAAGCTGTTTTAGGAAAGAAAATGGGGGTTTTAAAGGTTTTTATGGAAGTTTTTGTACCGCGCACTACTTTGTAAAGGCTACTTCATCTTGGGATACCTCCTAAAGAAGTAGTGTGTAGCAAGTTGGGGAGGAAGCCAATTATGTGTAGCGAAATAGAAGCTGAACTTGTATATTATTTGCTAATAATGGAACCAGAGTTTTATGGCCTTACAGGAGACGGCGTTAGACGGTTAACTGCGTGAGAAAAACGGATTGATCATCCCTTTACTGATGGAGTAATCGCCGGGAGAGCTTGGTTCGATCAGGTTCTAATCGTTATTAAGATTTGTTGACAGTTCGGAAACTCACAGCTACGTCATTATCCAGAGTTATGGCTTTAATGAAGATTCAGTGCACGGGTTGTTTGATCTCCTTGAAGCTGAGTTTCAGAAACATCGCTATCCCGCAGACCGCATATTTAATATAGATAAGACTGGCTTATTCGTCGTCCAAAGTAAAGTACCTAAAGTCGTGGGTCTCAAGGGTAAGCGCCAGCTTCGCGCCTTAGGTGCAGCTGATAGGAGATCCCTCGTGACTGTTGTCTATATGAGTGTTGGTGGAACGTTCGTTCCATCACTAATAATTTTGCAAGAAAAAATATACATGCCCTTTTGATGAAAAGTGATCCATCTGCTTCCATAAGAAGATCTCACTCATCTGGTTAGATGCAAGGCAATTTGTTGAGCTCAGCCACTTCATCAAAGATGCTAAGCTCAGCGCTGAAACCCCAGTCCTCCTAATTTTAGACGATCATGCTAGAGAGAACCATGTAAAAATCAAAAGCCTACCACCCTATACTTCCTATAAAATTCACCCCTGAGACAAGTTAGTTGTCACCTCTCAAACTTCACTATAGTCAGAATGTTAGGTAATAGACGCTACATAATTTCTTTAGTCACTTGGTTTATATAAGATACTGAGCTGTTTGGGAAAGCCTACTTAAAATGCCAAAGTGATCGAATAGCTGTCCATGGATTCAAAATATGTGTAATATTTCCTTGCAGCCGAAACATTTCCACAGATGAAGATTTTGGGCCTTCTAACATGTAAGAGCTGGATATTAATACCCTCCGGACACATAAAGGAAGGAAGTTGTCCAAGGAAACCAGCCAAGTAGTTTAAAAAGCACGCTCCAGAGCACACATCAGGCTCTCTAGAGGTCAGATCAGGCCCTTAAGAGAGCCCAGAGCAACACGCCATGCGCCAAAGACATCTGAAACAGGTCCTTCGGATGTGTCCTCTTTTTCAATGCAGCAAATAAATTTATCACCCAAAGAGGTATTTTCTATACCAAAATGTAGGAAAAAAACAACAAATAAAGGACCTAAGCCATAAAGGCAGCTGTAACCACATCATTGCCCTACAAACTATATTTGGAACAAGCTACTAAAGCAAGTGAAGGCTAGGAAGCTGAGAAAATAGATAAATGAAAAAAGTGAGGAAAAGGAAGTTGAGAATAAAAGAAAAATGGAAGAGAGCGAAGAAAGATGTGCTGACAAAAATATAAAAAGTATGACATGTAAGTCAGCTGAAGTAAAAAGAAAGAAACAAGAAACAAAAATGAAAAAATCATCAGTGAAACGAAATCTCGACCTATAACCATCCCCCAAAATTTCAGAAGAGGACCAGTCGTTAGATTCCGGAGAGTCGGTACTAGAAACATCGATTGGAGTAAAGAACCCCGGAAATAATGATGCTATCTGCCTTTTTTGTGAGGGTTTTTTTCTCAAAAGACACTAAAAGGGAACTATGGATCCAGCGCCTAATGGGCACATAGCGAATGTGCTGACTGCGAAACAGAACATTACATTTGCGATTTTTGTAAATGAAAATTCTATAAGTGTATTGTTTTGTTAGGAGTTTAATTTTTCACTAACCGTTTGTATTGTATTGGGAAACCGATACTACTACCACAATTGTTTTTCTTCAAAATGTGTAACACTTATAAAAATTTATTAGTATTAAAGGTTAAAGTGATTTTTAAGTAAAAATTGTGTTTTATTCGTTTACAACATCATATAGTTTGTTTATTTAAATCTTCAAGGAATTTCAGTCATAAGTAGTATATTACTAAAAAAAGAAACAATGTATCCCAAAATACCACCCTTGCCTCTACTATATAAGGAATTAATTATTATAAATATGGGGAAACCTCTTTTATGAATGAATAGGTTTCTCACAACCTTAGCATTTTTGTTCATAAAATAATTTGATACAGTGTTGCACGCGAATAAGTCCATTAATAAAGTAGCGAAGATATTTTTTTTACTCGTTAGTATTAAAGTGTATCATTTACACATCAATTCCACTGGTTAATATTTATTTCAATAGCTAGAGTGGTTGTAATTGACGAATATCGTTTGTTATAAATACACGAGTTAAAAAATAGCATGTCTTAATGCATTTCTGTATAAAAATCAATGTACCTTAAAATATAATTGAGTTTTCAATGCGTAATTCGGACATGGTGTGCAGTTTGCACAATGAAGTTCTATTTTCAATTTATTTCAAAACTTCGTAGAAAAAATAGTATATGCAACGCGTGAAAGACGGCATTTTAACTGCTCGAAAACTTTTTTACGGACGAGATGGCTATGGAATTTCGTTCTTAGAAAAACTATCCCGCAATTCAAATGCAATTTCTTCTACTTGTTGCATAATATACTATTCTAGACGAACTGTATCTCATTTAAAATGAAATACGATTCTGAGGCTACAACTGACAGAATTTACAAAACAATCTGAATCTCGAAGATTCCACACAAATACTACGGACGCATACGCAGTAAGTGCTTTTTTGTATTTATTTCAGACTAAAACATTTTTCTTCACTACTACCTTTCCTTCTTTTGTGCGTGTGTGTGTGTGTGTGTGTGTGTGGGTGTGCGAACATGCGCTCGTGTAATATGTGCCCACGTCTCGGCTTGTCCGTATGCCCCCGTGTCCGTATGACCGCTTGACTGCCTATCCGGGTGTCCGTGAGTCAGTGCGTCCATGAGTGCATGTATCCGTGCGTCCATGGGTCTGTGTGCGCAAATATATATATATATATATATATATGTGTGTGTGTGTGTGTGTGTGTGTGTGTGTGTGTGTGTGTGTGTGTGTGTGTG
>JAHWXV010970666.1:0-14030 GCA_024586415.1 Phrixothrix hirtus | reverse complement strand
ACACACACACACACACACACACACACACACACACACACACACACACACACACACACACACATAGACCAATTTCTAAAAACATGTTTTTTGGACTCAGGGGGCCTGAAAATGTGTATTTCCGCTAAAAACTGGAATCGAAAATTTTGACCGAAAACATGACTTTCTCTATGCTATATTTCATATACGTAAGAGAAAGTAATTAAACAAATAATAATAATAATTTATTCTGTTAACAAAAAAAAGAAGAACTTAATTGCACTATAATGGCTATTATACAGAATCACAAGAAGATGATTCAAGCTTAGCTTGTTCTTCCATCGTCCCTTTGAACATATGCCTAATCTAAATAATATTAATAATTATTAATAACTTAATAACTAATATAACTAAAAGAGGTATTAAAGGATTTAAATAAAACAAAAATCTTACACATTCTAACAAAAGGGAGTACGTTAATTAAGACCATATAAACTATATTAAGGCAATGAATACTTTCTCACGATTATAAATTTGATGTAAGCAACTACTGAAGCCTGCATATTTTGCTCATCGAATTTGTAAAAATGCACGAAAACATTGCATTTTTTTAAATGATTTGCGAATTAGCTTGTTACTACTTAGTTCTGACAGGTCTAAATCGGATTTAATCTGCAGTAGGTATGTAAATAAATAAGAAAAGTGGAAAATTTACACGGTATATTAGTATAATAGTTAATCCCGCATTTTCCCTGATAAAAACTGAATTAATTATTCTGACTTACCTAATTACACTTAGTTACTTACGTTGGATCATAATAAACATCTCTTTAAAAATTTCAGGCCGTACAATACGCAAGTACTACAATTTATGATCATGCACTATTAAATCGTACGATACCAATTTATCGCAATTAGGCATACAAAAAAATCAATGTATGACAGGTGTTTATTAATATTAAATAAAAGACCGCAATAAAAAAGCTAATTTTTGAAAAAATAGACAACCGTGTAATAGGTACAAAATGTTTTAATAACAAAAGTTTTTGACAATTTTTAATAATATACAAGACGATTTGCTTTTAAATTAAAAAATAAAGATAAATTACCTCAAGTTCTATATAAACACGCGTCAAGTAATAAAATTTAATATTCAGTACGTATGCGCTCGTGTAAACAAATATCTACTAAGTATCGACAATTAACCGGCTTTTCAAAATTTTATTTTGACGAAAAATGTAAAGTTTTCTATATTTTTTGTGTATGCATGAGAGGTAGAGAAATGTGGTTTAAGTTTCTGAACGTATTTCACAACAACTCTGTATAAAGAACATCCTGAGTTCAATGCTATTACTTGTTTTAGAAATCAAACGATTTATATTAACATTTTAGTTTGACTTGGAACACTTCTACTTTCTAAGTTGCTCACTACAAATATTTTTTCGTCAAAAACTCACCTATACTTTTGTTATGAATACATTATATAACGTTTTTCACAGTCATATAATCAAAATAGGGAATATATTTTTAATGTAAAAAGAACTTTGATCAGTTGAGTGGGAATTTCGGAAAATTTTAACTCGGATTTTAAAATTGGGAATATGCGAAAGGCTTCGAAAAAAATTACGTTTGTCATCATTGCTTACGATAAGTAGTCAAATTTACAATCCATGATCGATAAACTTAAGGTCACTGAGTACAATTTTTTATTTGCACACGGTTTTTTCTTAATACGAATCAAAACTTTACAAAAGTAGGATTTTGATGTTTGTTATAATTTTTGTTAGTTTGTTATAAGTTTGAAATATAGCGATTCAAGTGTTGATTGTTTATTTTAAACATCACGATTATAGTGTGTATTAATAAATATAAAGTTGAATGGTTGTTTTATAAACATTATTGTTTAGTTTCTTTAGTCCTCAGCTTACAAATACAAATGGAATTACAACATAATAACAACAATGAATGCCACAAACTCGATCAAATAGTAATTGTTTTAATAATTGATCATTTCGTTAACTTTACACGATATATAACATTACGGTATGGATATAGAAAGTATAGACTTGCATTATTTGTTTTTACAACCTTGACCCTGCAACGTTCCCTTTAGTTATTATATCCTATTATTTTACCTTAAAAACGTACCAACTTTTTTCCTTGACTTTTACCAAACCTACTTCTTTAGGGAAAAATGAAATTTGAAATTTATGTATAATTTTTGCGTGGGTAAACAATCGAGGAAACATTTTTTTAAGATAGAATAGTAGCAGATAGTGAAGTTTGATCGTATAACCGTGAAATACGTTCCATGCTTTTTTAATTATTAGTATTTATATAATTGGTGCAACAAGCAAGTTTACTATTACAATTTAGCCAAAACGATCATGGCAGTTATAGCAAAGATTTTTGTCATCCTGAAATTTCTCCCACAAATACGCTTCAAATGATACTTAGACTCCCATCTAGAATCGGCAAAACAGAACATCTTTTTGAAATTTTACAACTTATATGAAAATTGCGACAACTCTTAATTTTGATGTTATCGCTAATTCTTATAAAATCGCCGGGGTCCTGGAAAATTTGCACACTCTACTGTGTTTTTTAAATATTAAATACTTTATTATTTTATGGTAAATTTTACGTTTGTTTTAAAATCATGAAACAAAAAAAACGTTGAAATACAAAATACAAAATATGTCTATTTTGAAAATAGTCTGAACCATGGATCCAAAATAACACAGTAAGTTTTAGGACCAAGTAGTCAGTTCGCGTATTTCTCTACGCAGTTTCACAACACGAATTATTTTGCTAACGTTCATACAGAAACAGCTTAAGAAATAAAATAAGGATTGGATTTTGTCAGGTGGTAAATTAAATAAGCTAAAGCTGTTTACACTGCTTACACAACACTTCTTACTCATTTTATTAATTTAAAAAAAATGATACTTATAAATTACGAAAGTTGAAAAGGTTGTGTTTATATTTTGAACATTTTATACAAACACAGTATAATGTTTATACTGTGGTATAATCTTGTTAGTTCCTTTTTCTGTCACTCATGCGATATTGCGCAAATACCTGCGCGAAGCTACATTTTGCTTCAACGAGCGAAACTATTGTTTATTTTTATACTGTGCCCGGGAGCTTGTTACAAGTCAATAAACGTTCTCGTTTGCCTATTTTAAAAGCTTTGCATCAATTGTATACTTGTGACTTCAATAGGTATGTTTTGCTAAAGCCCTCTTAAAACTGCAAGGCTTTCACACCTTCCCTAATTCAAATGTTTGATAACTCCACATGACAGAATTTAAAACATCCACGTTTGACATTAATTTTATTTAAAAAATTGAATCAAAGGTGATGCAATTATAATAATATGAGTGCGATTTAATAAATGGCCTAAAAATTTTATTTCTTTAACAAAAACTATCTGCCTGGATAGGTACATCCTTCATAACTTCTACACATAATATCTACCACCAACGTTGCATCAATTTATCGAACTGTTGTGCAAAAGTTTTGGCCCAAGACCCTCAGCATTAGCATCCGCTTGAAAATCGCGAAAATATAATGTTACCAAATCAGAGAACATGCACCATTTGCATAGGCATTACGGAATCACTATACACAGCAACGAGTTTTCTGTGAATTTCATTGATTATACAACCATTGCACTTCTTCCTTAAATAGTGTTGTAGGTCTGCAATAACCTCACTCCCCCTTCATATCGTTGCTGTGTCTGCGCGTTAGTCAAGAGAAAAAATGAGTAGTTATTGTTACCAGTTAACCATGTGCATATTCCAATGTTTTTATAACAAATTTTATGATATAAATTTAACAACTTACACAGCAAACACCTAGAAAGGATTCAAATTTTTTTATCAAATTTGGTAGAAACCTTTAGTTATTGAAAAATAACAAATGACTAAAATTTAAAGACATTTGATTACGAAGTTGTATAGTAGCGACGTTTCTTTCATTAATAATTTGTTAAGTAATATTCTATCATTCTTGGTAGAATTTTTGTATATGTTTTAAGTTTGTCATGCTTAGCATACGACGTAAAAATTACATTCAAATGGATTTGACACTTGTCGAATTATTAGTTTTCGTGAAGATGGTCTTCGTCAGCGAAATTGCATATCGTTTAAATCCAAATCATTCTACAATAATTAGAGCTTGTCGATAGTTATTCAAAGATGTCCAGGAACGTTGCTGAAGAGGCACTGAGGTGCAAAAAAAGAAAACGGAGTATTAGACACGCGCCTAAGACTATTAGTGATTAGAGATCGTTTCTCAAGAACTATATCAATCCAATGATCTAAGGTTTCGTGATGAAGATCGTCCTGTAAGCCTTCTTATTATTTATAGCCGAATCTAATCTTTTAGTTTACACATTTCTTCCTTCCTCTTATAGCTCTACACTATTGGCAACGTTAAATCTGGTGCAGGGAGACTATCTAATGGAATATCGCGTGCCTAGCAACAAGTCCCCTTTGGCTTTTATTAGAGGCAATATGATCGCTGATTGTTACATTCAGATACCGGAGAACCCGGTTTTTCAATAAGATAATGCTCGACCCCATGTATAAAGGACTTCGCTAAACAATTTGAAGAGAACTATATTAACGTTTTGTCTTGCCACCAAAATCTCCGAATCTTTTTCCCATCGAACACATGTGAGGCATTATGGGTAAGAAATTGAGGAATTTGCTTAATCCTCCACTGACAGATTCCTTATGATACAATATCTCACCCTGAAAAATAATCTTTTGGATTCGATGCCGCGACACGTTGATGAATGTATAAACAACCAAGGCGATTCAACACATTACTAAAAAATTAAAAACTATTGGTTGTTATTATTTCAAATTTTAATCATTTATTTTGCTTTCAAAGGTTGACATGCCAAATTTGCTCAAAAAATTCCAACCCCTTCCAGATGGAGCAATTTCAATGTCAGAGAGTATATTTTCTAGAAATTAATATTTATGTAGGTAAAATAATCGTAGCACAAAACAAAACGTGCCACTTACGTATATTGTTTTTCTTATTCAATAATGAGAGTGTCATTAATACAGCACCGCATTGTTCACACATTGTGTATAGTAATTTTGTTACTTAAAGAGTTCCATAGTACACGTGAAGAAACTTTACACCAATGAGTGCGCGATTGTATAAATTACAAAGAATAAACAAGCATTTATTTTGTTATTACTATCGCTAAGCTCATATAATCATAACAATGAAGCATAATAGTTCAATAATGAACGATTATAATTTTTACTGTCATAATTTTTGTGGAAAAGTTCAGTTCTTGTGTTGGTATAGTATCTTTTCGATTGTGTTTGGTTCAGTTCCGAGTGCAACCGATGCCGAGCGATCGAGTTAAGAGATGTTCAGTTTTGCTTACGGAACAATGCAGTTGACACGTGAATAACAGTGCTGCTCTGTGGGAAATCTGTTCTTCCCTGTACTACTGCTCGTTCAAAGATGAAAGACAGTCAACATCGAAAATGACCAATCCTAGGACTTCAACCGCAGCACTGACTAAAACAAATATTAACACTGCTGCTATTGATTGTGCGAGAAGATCGACGAGTCACATTAAAATAGTATTTCATTACATGTGACGTGTTTTTTGTACGCGGTGGGTTCGCATGCAAGTTTGTGCAGAGCTCAAAAAATGGTACATGAAGGCGGTGACGAGTTTCTATAGAGTAATTAATAACCAGTGATGAAATTTGGCTTCGCATTTTGACCCTGAGAGTAAGTAACAACGCTCAATGTGAAAAACTACATTATCACCAACAAGAAAAGACAAATTGGAGGCAAACTGCTGGTAAAGTAATGATCATCTCATTATGTGATATCCAAGGCATGCTTTATCAACATGTACCACCACATAGAACTCTAACAGGACAAAATTACAAATGTGTACTAAGTCTTGAACCTTGACGGTCTATGTCATCCGAAAACGACCATTTCATGAAAACGCACGACCACACATTGCAAATATGCTCGTGGAGTATTTCGCCGAAATCAAAGTGAAATGTACCTCATTCAACCTACAGCCAAGACCTTGCCCCTTATGATTAATTACTTTTCCCCGAACTGAAGAAGGTGGAAGGTGTTTTCAGCCTTCAGAATAAGTAGTGGAGGCGACCTTGGAGGATGTCAAATAATGGTTTCCAGCCTTTGAAAGATGACAGAAACTTTGGGATAAGTGAATTGCAACTAATGTGGACTACTGTGACAAAGCAGTTGGAGGATGAATGAAGGTATGTAGTTATGTAGTCATACGGTCCTCGTATTTATCGCGCAGTATAAAACTTAATTACTTAGTGTTATTTCATTGTGCACTGTTTATATGTGTAAACAAATTTATTGAATAAGTGTTTGTAAAGGAAACATCGGTTTTGCTAAAAATTTAAGAATTAATTAAAACCTTGATACATAAATCGCTTTGTATTATCTTTATTATATAGGTTATATTTTCGTTTGGAAACGTCTGTAAAATACATGTGTTAAAATTAGTGACACATTCTACGGCACAACACAGAACTTACAGTTTAATGCATTGGAAAAGGAAAGGTGTCTAACGCATTAAAAAGATAAGGCTAGTTGCTAGAGGGGAAGCGATAACAAAACAGAGAAGTGTTGAATGAATCTGGTGTCTGTCATTTTATTTTGCATTAAAGTTTTCTCAGACTTAATAATAAACGTTTTCGAAACAGCTGAAAAGGCGCAAATTATTTGAAATAGTTAAGATAGATTCATTTGACGCTTTTCTGTTATTATGTTATCGCTTCCCCTGCAGCAAGTAGCCTTATCTTTTTAATGCATTGTATACACCTTTACTTTTCTAACGCATTAACCTGCTATGTTGTCAGAAGTCAATGTGTACATTCTAATATTGTACTCTATTTTGTTTGTTGTTTTAAACGAAAATTTATACATTGACCGTTATTTGGAAATTTTTTTGTTTAAAAAGTTACTATCTTTGCACGCTAAAATGCTATGCCCTCTGTTATGTCTTTTTCACTCGCCTTAAGTCAGTTTGTTATTTTGTTTCTCTTATTAATGATATGGCGTTATTATGTTTCTAACTTTTTATTTTCTTGATATGTTTTTCAAATGACTGGTTCTCAATGTGTGCTATTGTTTTTAGTTTCTATTAACATTGTTCACTTGGTATCAGATTTGATGCTAACATTTAAGTGGTGTAATCAATATTTCAGTATCTTCCTTTATACTCACATTTTTACTACATTTGAAATATTTTTCACAAAGCTTTTAGGCCGTTTCTGATTCAACTTAACAATTTAGAAAGTGAAATCGATCAAAGCAAATCTTGCTTGAGGATATTATTGCTTAATAACTATTTTCACCATGTGAACATGTAAAGGTGCGGACACCTTTGTTTAACATCAACAATAAAAAAAATTCAAAATGTTAAGATTATTTCTTTCATACTGAATAAAGCATGCTCAATTATTTAAAAATGATCTATCGTATTTCAAAATAACAGCGTTCTTTTTATATATCCAAAACGAGTAATAAAAATTTTATTGCAGTATACCTACATCCATTTTGCAAGTAACGTGAAAGTATAAGTAGAACTAGTTATACAGTTTTATAGAAACTGCAGCAAGGTGCAATATTTTAACCGGTGCAGGAATAGTGAAAGCTAATTTTAGAATAGTCTTTCTTAAAATATGCTTAAATAATAGATGCACGTTGACCAAGACCGAAGAATTTAAGCTTTGCTCTAAACGTTTAAAATGAAATTAACGATTACCGATTTAGGTAAATACAATTATCAACGTGCCGCTCTAAAGCGTGAAACATAAAGATTTAAATTTATAGTATTACACCATCAAAATTGACAATGAGTGGGCATTCCGCTCTCTCAACAAATTAGTTTTATTTCTTTAAGTACCCTGAAATTCTCAATTACGAGTTACATCAGTTTTAAAAAATTGTAAACTTTATGTTATAAAATAATGAAGCTTTTGAAAACCCACACAGTTAATTATGTTGGGGAATCACAGGTTATTAACTTTTCTAAGCCTTTTTAAAATTGCAATAGAAAGAAAGTAAAAGTATGCCAAACATGATGTTTTTAAAAATGTATTTCGTCCCATTTTATAATTTAATAAAGTAAGTCACTTTAGGAATTTAACAATTTCTCTTAGTCGTTTTGAAAGTAGGTAGACGCCAACTGCAAATATCAAGCTTTTAATATTTTAAAAGTTATTTATTGCAATCATTATGGTAAAATTTGTTACAGTAATTTCTAAAGAAAGCTACCTGGTTAATATTTCGCTTTATGTTAAACGAAAGTTGAAGCTAGGTGAAAATATGGAGAGATTAATTAATAATTGATAACCATAAAATGCCATCTTCAATAAATTTAATTCTTTCTTATTACGCTATATCCAATTAAAATTCATTTTAAATCTCATTTACATCGTAAAAAGGATAACATTAACCAGGCGTATTTAGCTTCAGTTAGAATACGCCATAAATTACGAACACAAAGGGACTGATGTGTTGGATGCTTGATCGAATGCTGGACTGTTGTCTATTTTTACATTTTTAATATATTTGTGATTATTTTCACCAAACCTCTCCTCGTCACAAAATTTTAAAATATCGCAACTATTGTGCTCATTGGCCAAGGAATATTTGCCATAATTAGTTTTCAAATTAGTTTGGTTCATTTTTCATGGTTTACTAAATAAGTCAAAGTTAAAAATCTATTCAATTAAATTCTAAAAGTTTAAAATTAATATTTATGCCACACCTAAATGTTTAAATTAAATGATTACTTTAAACATATTTTAAACTTTTTTTAAATAACAATTTTAAGACGACTTCTCACTAGCGTAGGACAATTATCTTTGTGAGTAATATCCGTTATGGGGACGACCTCTGATACCGATAATGTACAAGGCAGCTCTTTATCTGCTTCAATAGTGCATAACGACTTCATTTGTCGATCCTTCCCCAGATTGTTTATTGCGCGTCCTTATAGCTTTTTATTTAATATACTCTTTAAAATTAGATAATTTAATTTAAAGTACAATAAAATGTTGTAAGTAATTCTTACCATTTACTGCAAACTCTCCCAGCTTAATTAGATCATTAACAAAGTTCACATTTAAGGTAAATGTCAAGAGTCAATGAAACAATAACTCCGCAGTTAATTGTCCACTACATTTAAGACTATATTACGAATTAGATTTTAAAATTTAAAGAAATTTATTCATCAGGATTGTTTGAATGGCAAACTTAAGATTTCTGTATATTTATTGCAAAATTCTCTCTTGAACTCCCAGGGAATATCTATCTACATTGTATTTGTTAAAAAATTAAACATTTAATTTATGGCATGTACTCTGTATGTTTTGCACAACACAATGGTTCCCATGAAAGCCATAATTTAAAAGTAAAATTTCATTAACCTCAAGTTCGCTGCTTCTTTAGTAGGTACAATATTATAAGGAGAAATTCACCAGCTTTTTATATTGCGCAGAAGTTCTCCATGGCAATGTTTTAATACTATTTTAATATTAAAACTTTTCGGTATACTTATAATGGGTTAATAACAAAATTCTACTATGAAATAAGCTTCCAACATTAAATTGCTTAAATTTGCGCCTGTTTGCACATTGGAATTTTTATTTGCACACTTGCGATAAAAAAAGGTTTTAAGAACAATACGGAGGAGGGGAGGGTGTTAACGCAATCAAAATTAATATTAATTATAATTGCACAACATAATAAAAATTTTTCAAAAATACGTTGAAATAAATTTTTATTAGAAGCAAAGTTAGAAAAACTTGTAAATATCTTTATAAATTAAAAGTAGGATTTACCATGTAAGTAAACAAATTTTTCACAGTGACGCCTTTCAACAAAGGAAGGTTTCTAGGGTATACTCGATAGACACTTGTTTCATGATCATTTCAAAAAGCACGATATTTAAAATTTACCTAAAACGTCTCTTTGATTGACAAGTAGGAATTAGGAAACTTTTACAAATTATAAAGTCTTCGAATTTGAACAATAGCACGTTTGGCTAATTGGCCAAACTAACGAACTTTGTTATTTTAAAGTGATACGTCAAATTCAAACGATACCTACAATTATTGGTCAGTTTAAAATAACTGGAAGGGTAATGTACATAAAAACTCGTAACATCCCTTGAACAAGGTTTTTTTCACCAGAAGTGCGCGCTATTAACATGCGTGAATAAGTCCAAAGCTGTGCTTTGTTAAGTGATGCATCTCAGCCGTGACTAACTTTCACGTCTGGTTTGGTTGCCGGTAAATTAAAGGCAGCAACAAGCTCCAATTCTGTCGTTTGGAAAAATTAGCATGATAGTAACAACGCTAAAATAAAGAATCATCTTCAACAACAAAAGGAAGATAACCGGGGTCAGTAAATTGAAAATTATTACGCGAGTAATGAAAGTAAAGAGCATTTTATGAAACAAACATTTAATAAATCAAATTCGGGGCATTACCTTTATTTTGTTAATTAATAAAACTAATTGTTATGATTTAAATTTCTGTATCATAGGTCGTAATTGTCTTTACGCCAATTATTTAATAGATTAGTCAAAATAATATAATTCATAAGTAGGTTAAATAACAGTTGATTCCAATAATCCTTTTGGTAGGAAAAGGAGGTATAAGAGTACCTTTTCTTGTAAAATAACTGTACTGGTTATGACAACATAGATTATTTACATTTAGGTTTAGTTAAAATAATATTACGTAAACGATATTATTTTAATTTTGCGATCCTTATAGGTATCATTATAGATCAAATTTTATATCTGAAATATACATTTTTGTTTATACATAATAAATAATTTTCGAAAGTTTAATTTGTTTGTGTTAATTGGTTTATACTTGAACAGGGTAATATTTTAAGTTAGTTAAAGACTAAATAAGTCCGGTAGTAGATTGAAAACTGCGAGAACAAAACAAAAATTGAGTTCGTCTTAAGGTAAATTTCGCTTAACCATTATAAATTCAACATCAGTCACGTTAATTATCAGTTAACAGCCAACGGACGAACAAGGATAATATTTCATTCTAACCCCCTGAACTATAGACCAATTAGATTGAAATAATTCAAGTTTCAGTCGGTCAATAAATTTTTATTGGCATATTCCCGGAAAGGTCGATTTTGTTTGTACACTTCCAATAAAATTGTTGAAGAATGCTTTATGGGGGAGAGGGTAACTTTATACTTGCCTCCCAACTATGAACATATAAAGTTGAACTAAGTCTGTGAAATCGGTACAACAAAATATTTTTTTAAAGTTCCGGATTGCACTTTGAAGTTCTCAAATTCATCACGAATATCTCAGAATATACTGAATTACTTGAATTACTGAATTAATTGAGCTATTTTATTGACATTTTTACAAACGATGTGCACTACAACTAAACGATTAAAATTTGAAAACAAGAAAACAGAAATAAAAAAGTTTTTTCAATAATAAGTAGCTCCACCACGATTTACTATGCACTGATTTAGACGGCGTGGCATGCTTTCAATCAAATGAATAATATCGGCCTGTGGTATACCATTCCAAGCTTGCTGAATCCGCAGCCGAAGATGGTGCAAGTCATATCCCACACAAGTTCAATGGGTGACAAATCAGGTGACCGAGCAGGCCATGGGAAGACGACAATGTTAGCTTCTACCAAAAATCGTTTTATAGCCCGTGCCATACGTGGGCGTGCATTGTCTTGTTGAAAAATGGGATTTTCCAACCCCGAAGATATGGAAGTGCAACAGGCTCCAGCATATTGGCAATGTAACGGGCTGCGTTTAAGTTGCCGTTAATGAAGACCAAGGGTGATCTGTTACCACAACATGTTGCACTCTGTGTTGCGTTCCACAAAAAAGTTGAATTTTTGCATTCTCCGCGCATCCGCCTGGCCCTCCGACAGTCGTGGGCCACAAACAAAATCGAGACTCGTCGCTGAACACAATTTGATGCTATTCTTGTGCCCAATTCACGCTTTCGTTGCTCCATTCTAGTCTGCGGGCACGGTGAAGTGGGTCAGAGAAAGACACAAAAGTGGACGGTACGAATGCAGTCTACAAAATTTTATCCGGTGATAAACAGATGACATTGAAATTTTGCGTCCTACACCTCCCACCCAGTCTATTGCAATTGACCGAGTTCTGGCAAATCTGTCTCTCGCTGCCAAAAGTCTTAAACGACCTTCTCCCCGCTCTGTAATTCCCCGGGGACATCAAGATCCAGGGCGACGTTGTTGAACCCCTTCCTCGGACCATCTGAACCAACATCTCACCACCGTTACAACATCATAATTTACATGGTCAGCAATATCTCTAAGCGAAAGTCCGCCCTCTTTCATACTAATAATATGGCGACGTTCAAAATCATTTAATTGCCGATTGCAATAGTGGACAAACAATTCGCAAAATTGACAGTTATTTCGCACCGATTGTATTATTTCATAAAATTTATTGTTACTACGTGCAAACAAATAAATTAAAAAACAATAACAATCGACATATAGATGTTATTCAAATTTTAAGCATTACTTTGTTTCATCAAAATATGCATTTTCTGAAACTTTCATTAAAGTTGAACAACTTTCATGTGTTGCGATTTTTATGGAAGTCAGTTTAGATCTATATAGATCTCGGGAATGCCGAATTCACAAAATGAAATTTCTAAATCACCAACAACTTTTAAACCACTGACATAATCATTTTTGCCATTAAGATTTGTTGTAGCACTCTTAGTTAACGGCTAAACAATTAACATTCTACTGGTTGTTAATGAAACAATAAAAATCCGAATATTTCCGACATAATGTAGAATCGTATAACAGAGCCGAAGACTCCAAAAATTATATATTTTTTATCAAGCCGCCGTTAAAAATGAAGAGGGGTTTTATCAGTGAACTAGGCCGCCGTAAACAACGTCGTATAAAATAAGTTAATAATTTAACTTATAATATTATAAGTGGCCTCTTACAAGACCAACGGAATGAATAAATTAATAACCAAATGTTGCGACATATAATTAACGCTATGCTTCAAAAAATGAAATCGATTCAAGAGAACCTGATATTACAAATTACAACAAATCAATTTATCAACATACATATATGAACAACAAGCAGTTCGCGGGTGTAAAAATATATAAGTCAAATCAACATATAATTGTTGTGTTTATTCTTTGTCAAAACTGTATAATTCTTTAGAGGTAGTATTCACTTAAGAAAGAGTACTTTAATTGTTATAATACATGAGTTTCACTATTCATTTAACTGTTAATTTTATTTTTTTTTAGAACATAAGAGTACCTTCGATTAGTAAGTTTAATTTTTTAAATTCAATATTATACTATTAATTAATAATATTTTAGTTATTTTTATATATTGATTTATTAATTTTTTAAACTAATACAATCATATTTAAAATCTATACTGCTGCAGTATCGTTTATATTTCTCACTGAGTGTTATTTTACAGCTAATTCATACTTTAACTTAAAAAAATGCTGATTTATCCACTTATTATGTTTGTTAAACGTTAATATTGGTAATAGATGATAAAAATGTTAATAAACAATTAAAGTTGTTAGAAAAATGATATTTAAGTAAAAAGTTACAAAATTAGGATTTATTTAATCTTAATTAAAAATTTATTTTTTAAAAGTATAAATATGATTTGCAATTATTTTACGCAACTAAATGTAAAAATTCCCATCTATATAGCATTGCTATATACAATTTACCAACGTCAGACCTCGCACAATAAGAGAAATGCTCACATTACCGAACTGAGTTGAAAAATGTTTAATCATTTGCTTTTGTTTTAAAGGGGTTCAATGAATAAAAGTCAACTAGACGAAATAACAAATTCTTGTATAAAATATTACTAACAACCTCATTATCTTTATAAATATTTAATTAGACGCTTAGAGGTGCATAAAGTCAGTTTGAGAAGTATAGAATTGTTTACAATACCACAACATAATAC
>JAHWXV010970622.1:0-13047 GCA_024586415.1 Phrixothrix hirtus | reverse complement strand
AGATGGCTCTGCCATACTATATCATACATATATATATATATATATATATATATATATATATATATATATATGAGGTTATTTTCTAAATTTCTCTATTTGATATAACTATTTTAATGTACACTTTTAAGACAAGTACATATTAAAAATTTTTTGCATCGGCTCTCATTAACAAGGCGATATATATTTTATAATTTCTCGTTCATTGATGATAATACAAAACTTACTATTAGGTTTACCTTGATAAAAAGAGTCGATTAATACTTCATTGTCAGCTATTAGACAATTAGGCAATTTCAAACTACTTTATTTTAAAATTATATTATTAGACAACTGTTTCAACTTTGAATTGGAGTTATGCTAACAATATTAATTATAATAAAAGTAATTCTATAATCGCAGTTTAAAAACAAGTAGCGCTTTCGAAAATGACGAAATAATTAATGTTAAACAAACAGTTAAGTTGTTTATAAAAAAGTTTTTAGTTTGAAAAGTAAAATGAACGATTCTTAAATTTAAAATAACTGATACATTAATTTAAAATGTAACTAGATAAAACAAATCTTTAAGGAAACGTATTATAATAATAGGAAATAGTTAAAAATTGAACAATTAGTTAGGTGGCTTACATGACTAGAAAATTTCATTACCCTTTAGAAAAGGGAACTAATTTTAGGAAATTGTTTACGAAAATTTTGGAATTCTATGAGGTTGAAATTTTGGCATTGTCAGTTGAAACAGAAATAATTTCGTTGGAAAAT
Source organism: Phrixothrix hirtus (assembly GCA_024586415.1). NCBI lineage: Eukaryota > Metazoa > Arthropoda > Insecta > Coleoptera > Phengodidae > Phrixothrix > Phrixothrix hirtus. The sequence continues at coordinate 12,289 of JAHWXV010970622.1, read as the reverse complement.
AAGGAACGTAAAAATGTTTTTCTTGTATACAAAGAAAGGAGAATTTGAATACCGCAGGTGTTAAGATTTTAGCATTGTACAAGTTAAGCGTTTTTAAAATTTACATATTTCAGCATATAGAATATACTTCTTATTTAAAAAAGTATTTACAGTGATTACAAAACATTTTATAAAATATACTTTTTTCTAAAATGTCAAGAGGAACTTTATCTTTAAGTAAAATTTGTTTTAAATTAAGCGGTGCTACATGAAAACCTGAATGTTTTTTTATCAAACATTTTTAAAATTGCATTTGAAATTGAAATTAATTCTAATTTTAAAATTGGAAAAGAAATAGAATACAATAAAAGTATGCTAAAAAAATTCTTATTGTAAATCATATTAATTGATTATAGGAACAGAAATTTATTTAATGAGACTTAATTATTATTTAATTACTTTTAAAGGTTAATATTACTTAACGGTACCTACACACAGAATATCTGAAATGTATGGAACGGCCAATTATTTCCTAAACTAGGTGATCTAGAGAAAAAAGTTAAATAAAAAAGTTTTATGTCGAATTGTATAAACGATGGTTAACTAAGTGTACAATTTGATTACAATCATGTTAGGTCAAAATATTATGAGTTTGGGGTTTTGAAAATATGTCAACTAATCACACACGCTAATAATGCTGCTAATTGATCGTATAATTAAATAAGCTTAATACAATTGAATCTTATGCATTTTAAATTAATCAGGCTGATAAAAAAGTCACGGTAAAGCAAATTTGCACTTAAATGGAATACTCTGTGTATTACATGATATTTGAATTTCTCCCGAAATTCTAAAAGAAATTGGTATAGCATTTTCTATACCTAAATTGAATCGTTTTCTAGGTATCGAGTTTTAAAAATTATTTCTTGTTCGATTTTTTAAAATACATAACCAGAAAAGTGATATTTAACTAAATATACAGGGTATTTGGTAACCCGAGGCGAAAAATGAAATATTGCATACGTTTTTAAAAACTGAATCGAAATGGAAAAATAAATTTTTTCTATTCTCTGCTTCGTTTTCGAGATATCTGGGTTTAAATGTTGCGAAGATTAACATAGATAATTACATAAATATGAATTGAAATAAACAAATTATCTTGGAGGGGAGAAATTTATTAGTTTAAATTTAAAATGAACAATAAAGAAAAATTTCAACAAAAGAATAACTATTCAAGTAACAGGTTACTATGGAAAAAATGAGTAGAAGCTTATCAGTATATTATCACTTTTCTCATTTTATTGCGTCTGAACTGATTTTGAAATGGAATTTACTAACGAAGAATACGTCGATATTATCTTTATTTACGGTTTTTGTAATGGAACCTCTCTCATGGCGTGCCGCAAATACCAACTGAAGTATTCCAACAGACGTCAACCATATCGTTTAGTTTTTCCGGATACCTCAAAGATTTCGTGAATGTGGAATTACTAAACGTCGTAGAGGAGGACCTCACCAACACCATACAATTGAACAGGAAGAAGACATAATTGATACTGTATTTGATGAACCAAGCACCAGTACTGGATGGATTTCAACACAATTATAGGTATCTCATAGTTTTGTTTGGAAAACTTTACATCCGTATCACAAGCAAAGAGTTCATCACCTGAATCCAGGCGACAAAGTGCACCGCCGAATTTTTTGATCAGTGGTTTCCGGAAAAATGTAATCAAAATGTAGATTTTATTCATTTCTTATTGTTGCCGGAAGAATTCATTTTTACCAGAGATGGCTCTAACAACGTCACAATGATCACATCTGGTAATTAAATAATTCGCATGCAGTTAGAGTTTGATCATTTCAACGCAGATTTTCTGTCAATATCTGGTGTGAGATTTTTAATGGACAACTATTGCCGATTCAGTTTTTCCCCAACGTTTGAACGCTAGTTAGTGGTTAGAATCCTTAGAACATCAAGTAGAAGCTTTCCTAGATGATGTTCCTGTAGTCTTGTGGTTTAGGACGTGCTACCAGTACGATGGCGCACCACCACATGGTGGTAGAATGTCAATCAATGGTTAATCAAAGATGGATAGGCAGAAACTGCCCATTTCGTTGACCTTAAAGTCTTCAGGGAATGATGGAATCGTTGAACACTTACTTAGATAATTCTTTTTTGTTTGCAGGTTTTCTTTATTCTTTGTTTTAAATTTAAACGCGAAATATTTCTCCCCTTTAAGATAATTTGTTTATTGCAATTCATATTTATATAATTATTTGTTATTTCTTCGTAACATTTAAACTCAGATATCTCGAAAACGAAGAAGAAAATGGAAAAAAACTATTCTTCCATTTCGATTTAGTTTTTAAAAATGTAGAGGAGATTTAATTTTTGCACTGGGTTACCAAATACCCTGTCTAAACTTTTCCGTTTATATGCCTAATTTGTCACTACTAATTTCAAAATTTCAAGTAAGCTTGTGTTATTTCGAAATATGGTTAAACGCAAAGATTGTATTCGTTGCTCATGCGCTGTCACATTTCAGGCTCTCGATCTGCTTTATAGAACTCGGCTTACGCATCGTTCTGTTAAAACCGATCTTGGACCTGAAATATGGAGTGGTAGCGCACTTGTGTTGGAAATAACTTTTCCTACGTTCAAAATTAACGCCTAAGGGATCAAATGGTGGATGTTTATTATGAAACTCTATTGTAACAAAAATTAGAAACAATAAAACTTACTGGAACATTCAGGAACAATCCAGTAGGTTCCTTATGATTAAAATAGATGATGTAATCACAAATGACTCATTGCGGTAACCAGTATCTGTCAATTAAATTAAAGTTCAGCAAAGAGTCATGGCATTGCAATTTATTACATCATCATTATAACTAATTATTTTAGATTCTTCCTTTCCTTTCGGGACTTTTTTCCATTTATATAAATAGCAGATCATATTCCCTTAGTTTAATTTTCATTAATAACTTGTGCTGTTAGTTACTGTTATGCATAAATAGGAATATAAACGTTTGCTGTTAGTGTATTGGGAAATAAGTAATGAAATAAATAAATGTATATAAATAATCTTAATCTTAGTGAATATAAATAAAGATTTAATACAATTAACTAGTTTTGTTACATTGGTATCGGACGTTGGATTTGTTTTTAAAAGTTGCACTCATACACTATTATTAGTTAAAAGCTAATGTTAATTGTTTCTATATGCCAGTGACAAGAAGCACGGAAAAACATAAAATGGAGTCATTGATGGAAATGTTGCAAAAGATGCATGATGAATGAAATCCAAACAAACTAAGTTACAAGAAAATATGGAATCCAATCAACATAAATTATAAAAATAAATATCAAGCAAATTTAAAGAGGAAATTAAACACAATCAAAATAAATTACAAACTGAAATTATGATAGGCCAAAATACATTAAAAGTAGAACTTTCAAAAAAATTAAAAAAGGAAATGTTATCGATTAATACAAATCAAAAGAAACTACAAGAAGGGTTTAAATTAAGCCGGGATAAAGTACAGTAAGAAATTAAGTCAAACAAAATAAATTAACAAAAGAAATAGATGTTACCAATCAGATGGCAACAAAATATAAGGAAGTAGCTAAGAAGTGTGACAAATTACATGAAAAGTTTATTCTCCTTACCGTAAATAAAGAAGTCAGCATGCCCAAGAAAGAAATGGCTTCTATTTCTGATGAACAACTACAGCAGTGAATGTGCAGCAAGTTCAATACTTCTCTGTTATTGACAATGCCATACCAAGTGCTAGAAAATACGTTAGAGCACCCAAGTATGATGCGAAGATATCTTAGGCCAATTACCATAAACAGTTCCTGGCAGCTACAGGATCAAGTGGGTGGACATCTGGAGAATACCAGACGATTTGCAAAATAATTTTAATTATCTTGTTTCACGATTGGAAATGCGATATGGAAATAAACATCTGCAATAAGTCGGATGTGCCCAGTTAAGGAACTCACTGCAGAAAATTGGAGATAACCCTCAAGTATTAAAAACTGAAATTGCACGGCTAGTAAGATTAGCATATCCATAAGGTTTAATAGAACGAATTGGGGTGCAAATATTTGTGGATTGCCTTCAGGATTCTGAAACATAGCAGGCACTGAGATTAGCCCGTGCGCGTGACCTTGTTAGTGCATTGGCTCATGCACTGGAATTTAAAGCCGCCAAATAAGTATCAAAGGGCCATGTTCGTGTAAAAACCACTAAGGAAGATAAAACTAGTACTAAAACTTTAGAAGAAACAGTGTTAGGAATAATTACAGTACAAAGACCCACAGGACGTAAACTATGATTCAGGAAGTACGGTAAATAAGGCCATATACAGAAAAATTGTCAAAATGCTATCAGCAATTCTACTGATAGTACAAAACATCAAGAAGCCGCCATCCAAGTAGCATTCTTAAAACATAAACAGGATAGTCTTTGCATTAATCGAACAATCTCACTGAGGAATTGCCAAATGTTACTTGAGACAGGAGTAACGAAGACAACAGTGAAACCAAACGTTGTTGGGAAAGGAGGAATCCTGCTTTCACAGCTGCGGGTTACCTACAGCTATAGGAAATTCTTCAACCGTTCATGGTGATATTGAAATCCGTTGTAGAAAGTTGACGCATCGCATCGCATGCTAGTAACTGGTATTGAAAAACCTGTTAAATTGGATATGGATATAATGCCTGAGTATGGCTCCGCCTTAGACTTGAAGAGTCACGTTATATGAGTGAATGACGAAGATATACCCATTAATAAATGAGATGACCATACATTAAAAATAATACCAGCAGAAGAAGGGAACCGCCAATCAGCGAAACAATAGTTATGGACTAACCAGATGGAGAATTCCGGGTAGGATATGTAAGAATTCTAGAAACCGCAACATAAATATTGGTAGAAATATTCTGACTGGAATCGTGCAAGTTCCAAAATATGAGGATTTGACCCCGATGACCTGGTTTCGTTATACAAACCTCAGCGACGACGAGGCCTATCTTCCAAATTGCAAAGGTCTGGGGAAGACCCGTACAGAGTGATAAACAGGATCAACGATGTAATCTACCGAATTATGAAATTACCCAGAAGAAAGCTCAAAGTAGTTTTAACATGAATCAGTTAGCCCCATATCCTGGGAGGAATGTTGAACCCCAACAGCAAGAATGTGAGAAAAGGGCGAACCATGTTGAATTAGAAAAATCAGGAGTCAAAAACAGCTAATAATTATCTACCAAATTTATGTCAACTTAATCAGTACAACATAAGGTTAGATTTAGGGTTACCACTGAGGAATATATAAATCTATTTAATGTACCGCAGGGATACCCCATGGCTCATTTTGTCGCTAAAGACGTCCAAATGTCCCGTGACATAACAGTTGAGTTTAAAAAGAGATATTGTAGCATAGAAGAAATACAGCAGCAGGAGTGAGAAATTGGAAAGGCATTTTACCTCCTACGTCGTCAGCGTCAAGCTATTCGAAGTATTTACTACCGAGTGACGAAAGCATTATTCCATCAAAAGCCTCGTATTTGAAGACTTTTGGAAGACATTATGAGATCTAAGGAAACAAATTTGTGGCGGTGCTAGTAAAAAGTTAGCCATACCAAAGCTTGGCTGCGACCTAGATCAGCCTAAATTGAATGTGGTACGTAACATGTTGGAAGTAGTGTTTCAAAACACTGGTGTGTAGTTGGAATCCAAAAGGAACTCCAATAACCACGAAATCTGTGGACTGCCACTTATTCAAGGAATGGTGCTACAAGTATGGATCGCACTGCAGATTTCGACATTCGTAAACAAAGGTAGAACGATAGCAAATGTAAAGGCCAAGGTCACTGTTACGAGACGTAACAGTCTTAGCTGAGTATCACAAGATAGCACATTTTGCAGAATTAGATTATTTTCTGGGGAAATCGACTTTCTTCATTTGGCTACAGTACGAAAACTAGTTACAGTACGGAATTTTAACATTAGGAAATGTTAGTCTATTAATCTAGTACGATACAGCTCAATGTGTTAAAATTCGAAAATGTTCAATTTTTTGTATACTCCTTCCTATTTTGGCCAAAATATCTTAGCCATCTATAATTTTTGTTAGATTGAGGTCTTTGGGTAAAAGGTTCCTTATACTTCTTTGTGTGTATTCTGATATAAAATTGAAGCATATCAAATTATTTTGCTTGAGAAAAATTTTAAAATATTTTGGGAATATACAGCATTTATCAATATTCGGTAATAAAAGAAATTTTAATTACTCTTTCGTGTTTATTCTGACATAAAGGACGAACCATAAATTTAATTATCTAGTTTTCGGACATCGTAACATTTGAATAATCATTCAACCTACCTAGTCGGCTACGTTGCACTACAACTTTGTCAAGACTCTTTGTCTATTTATTTTGATTATGTTGGTAGATCCGATTGTTCTAATCAACCTGAATGACATGAAAATTTTCTATTTATCTGTAAACTTTTATTCACTAAATAATAGTTGAAATATTTCCTGTGAGAGCTACAAATTTTTATAACACGGAGTTACCTGATTTAATAAAAATTAAACCATCATCATTTTCTGCATGGCTCTTTTGACAATGCTATGTAATTGAAAGGCTAGAGAAAAGTGCCTTTCACTTGTTTGAGGAGACGATGAAAACAAACCGTAATAAGCCTTATTTGCTTAAAAACAAAATCACTATAAGAAAACCGCTAGTAAGGTTACTAAGAGTAGTAGTAGAAGGCTAAAAATAAGTATTATTTAGATAGGGCAGCGAATTCTTAAGTAATTTAAAACAAATTTTAAATATGGTCCGAAATTATTTATCAACATCGAGGTGTAGTCGATAAGTAAGAAAGCCAGGGACTTCGACAACTATGTACACCATGAAATTTGGTACCAGTTTCTGATTGAAGTATTTCATAGTATCTGGTAGTAGACGTATTTTTTCAAAATTATGCCACTTTTCTTAAATTTTGACGATCTCTTAGGAAGATTTCTTTGGTAAGCAATCCTATTCTTGTTTATCATATCTTTGTGCGACTACAAAAGTTGGGTCATATTTAAAACTAAATTGTGACATACTTCACATCAGGGTTTTTTTCTTATCAGTATAAATTCCAGCATAGGAACAGCCGTGCTAGATTTAGGAAAGGACGTAATATTTCCTATTAACTCATGGATAGAATTGCAAATGACATGAGCGATGTGAAAAATTTCTGAATCCCAAATTCAGTTGTTTTCTTAAACGGATGCCGGAATTGCTATTCCGTTTATACAGTTTATATGTTCAACGAAATTTACAAGGGTGATATATAGTATTATACCAAATATGATCGCCATGATTTCTTTAAAATCTGCGTTGATAAATTGGCAACAGTGGAAGAAAAACTGTCTTGGTACTAGGCTTCATTCATATATTTCGCCATGACAAGCTTAGTGATTCAATCGTAAATGACTGATAATGCTGCGTACGGATTAGTTGAACGAAGGAAAAGTACGAAAAACATCTATCCATAAACTTCGTATTTGGGGGGTTGGTGAAAACTTTGTGATGCAGTCCATTTCCTTCGACCTTTACTAATAAAAAAAATATGGAACCTCTTCTATTTATTACCAGGAACTATAGAATCGTAGAGTACTACTAGAACTACCATTGGAATTTTATAACAAATAGAAGGGTGGATCCAATTTAAACATATAATGGAAACATAAGTGGACTAACTAGGAATAAATCTTCATTGGATAACCAAACTTTTGACATTTTGTTTTACCATCTGCATCAAGGCACTAGACTATAACACTATCACAATAGCATTTCAATAATACTATTAGCTGTGATTAAAACAGTCTGGATGCAGCTCTAATAGCCTTCGTTCGTAAATGAAGGCACAAAGGAGGAAAATCAAGCAACACCTCCATAGATGCACCCTAACTCATGTTAGAGTTTAGTCCGGGAGTAATGAAATCGAATTAGAGCTGAATATGCAAATCTATAAGCACACCAACATAAAAGTAGAGTGCAATATAATAAATAGGGAACATATAGAAGTGGTGAAAGAGTCCGAACGTTATACGAAGTTGACATATTTGGCCGAACAACTGGGTTTAAATTAAACAAAACGCCCACTAACCCGCCAAATCTGGAAGTAAATACAAATCTATAACTAACATTACGTCGAACTTGGCCCTATAGAGAGGTCTAAAATTTAGTAATAATACAGATAATTCAAGTAATTTATTCAATTCATTCCTACACGTCGATGGGATATAATTAACAGAATATCTAAAAAATACGAGGCTGAAAACCAGTAAAAAGAAAGGCTACAACAGCAATTTATTGGAGAGAATTTAACTTAAGCTGTAAAACAGTTTCTAACTTCAATTGGCCTAAAAGTCCGAAAGTAGAAATACTAACAATAATGAACGTAAATTAGTACTTTTGAAAGTGTCAGTTTTGAGGAATCGATCAGCAAATAAAAATCAACTTTCCTAGTCTCTTGATCAATTTGTTATTTTAAAGTTTTTCGGTTTTATTTACCTTACGGGTCTAAAACCTGTGAACTATCAGATGAAATAAAAATTTTAATTTAAAGTAAAGGACTTATAGCAGGCACTCACAATAGCGATATTTATATAGAAGGGGCAACTAAAATTGGTGGTGCTGATAATGCATTTGCTTTAGCAAATAACTTTGTTACTTCCTGTTTCAAGAAATTCGTTTTGAGCTTGCCGGGCAGAGAGTGAACGTCTGCAGATTACGAGATGTAACAAGTGCAATCGAGGGATATGTAACATATACGCTAAATGACGATTATGCATTAGCTTTAACAGCATGGATGGCATAAAAAGCCCTCAGCAACGTCAGGTTCGACATGTAGATAAGCAAGGGAAACTGTTTGTAGCTAAACTATATTTTCGGTTTATGTCGAGATGTACAAGCATCCAATTATTCATTTGGAACAGGAGTTTGATTAGGTTAGATACAAATGATATATAAATTCGCATAGAAGCGTAACACCCAATTGGAATATTACGTTAACGCACATGTGCTGGAAAATCGCATATACAACTAAAGGATCAGTCGACAATTAAACTGCTCGATTCCCTTCATAAATATTTAATTAGTTTAATTCCCTTCAGAAAACGGGAACTGTATGAGTTGCTTGTATTAAAGCAAACTAAAAACGGTATTTGGCCTAAAAGACTTCAATTGAATTGCAAAACCACGATGGATCCTGATTAGTCTTCAACATAATCAAAAGGATAATAAGAGTGAAGATGCGTTTAAATTTCAATATCTTAACGTTACAAATCTAGCTCTTCATTTAAATTCATAAAAATATCTATATAAACACGCGCGTTTAACTTTAGCGGGAACGGATAGTCACAAACCTATCCCAATTATCTAAATTTCCAAGCCTGTTGGTACGATAAAGGAAATATCAATCTCGATTAAGGTTATAACCAATTTCAACAGTGTCCTATTCTTGTGATTGACTGTTCAAAGAAAAATGAAACTTTGAGATTTCGTCTATTGGTATCAAATTGGAAATGAATCCAATCAATGATTTTATTTCAAATCTATGAATAAAAATATTGATATGCCTAAGATCTATTTTTGTCTGATTTCAGATACTGCGTTACCCGGTAAATCTTTGGTAACGTACTCTAACGTGCCAAATTAGTCACATTTGATCAACTGAACATTTTACAATAATGCGAATGACACGTTAGTCGGTTCACAACTGGCGCACTTTTTGATGGGCTATTAAAGCACATGACGACATTTGGTTTGATACTTAGCACATTTTGCAATATTTATAAAAATGTCTCATTCGCATTTTAAGTCAATGAATAAAAATATAGGCATGAATTTCCCTAAGGACCATTTGTGCCTACGATTTCTGATGCTGTGTAACACAATAGAGTTATAAAAGCATTGCACTTATTGTTGCATGCGAAATTACTCACACTTGCACGATTGATGATATAGCAATAGCGTGAATGACACGTTAGTCACTTCGGAAACAAATCACCCTTTGAGCGGCTACTAAACAACGTAATGTCATTTAGGGTGAATCTTGAAAGTTTGTAATAAGTTATAAAAATGCCCCATTTTTATAGCTCAATTACTATGTAAATTTCGCGATTGGTACGAGCCAAAGTCGGATTTTCTAAATTTACCTAACTGCGTGCGCAGTAATACATTTTCATCAAAACCTATGCGCGTGATGTTTTTAAGCACCTATTACCACGTAAAGATCCTGACTGATGCAAGACAAAGTCAGATTTTTTAATTACACCAAGAGCGTGCGCAGTAATCTGTTTTCATCAAAACCTATGCCAATGATGTTTTTAAGCAGATTTACCATGTAAAAACTACGACTGATACGAGCCAAAGTCAGATTTCTTAAATTTAGCCAAGGGTGTGTGCAGTAAGTCATTTTCAACAAAATCTATACGCGATGAAGTTTTTATGCATCTTTATCACGTAAAGATCATTATTGATACGAGACCACGTCAGCTATTTTATTTTAACCAGATATTTTTAATAAAACCCCTGTTTGATTACGTTTTTAAGAACCTTTACCACGTAAAAGCCATGAATGATACGCGATGAAATCAAATTTTTAAAATTTATCCAAGTGCGTGCGCAGTACAGCAAAACCATGCTGAGACATAAAAATAAAGAAACAACGAACGGCATTACTACAGAACGGTCTTACTAATAGAAATATAAATAATGCCCTAAAATTACAAAAATCAACAGCTGAAAAAGATAAAGGAAACTAGATGCAAAGGCGTACCTTTCATAGGTCAAAGGAACAATGGACAGAATCAGTAAACTCCTAAAGAAAGCCAATCCCGAAGCAAACTTTAAAGCTGACAGGAAAATAAGCATCATAGTGGAAAGCATTCGCGTACCGTAGATGGTATTTCGCGTATAGAAATTATAGAGTAGCTGTTCTTCTTAACAATGTAAATACTTAAGAATAAATAGGTTAAGCTAGTTACTCTAAAGCATAATTTAAGAACAGGGAAATTTTGGACACCATAATTAATAAGCAAATAATTACGTGCTCTAACATTAGAAAATTAAATAGACTATCGTTTAGTAACCAGTAGTATTAAGTTTAAACCCAGTTTCACAGACTATAAAAATTCATAAGGGTACTAGTTATAAAGTGCGGCAATAAACGAATTGCGCGTGATTTTAAAACGTGTTTAATATTACCAGCTTCAAAGCATCGGGAAGTAAAATGGACTTATGCAATGAAATGTTTTACATAAAATTTCTTAAAGTAAAGACATCGCCAAAAGGGAAGTACCTTTTGCCGACTATAAAAGAAACCGGGACCTAAGCTGTAAAATGCAAAGGAAAAACACCACGATTTGAACGGAAAGGTAACGTTTGTTATTTCAAACATGAAACCAAAACTTCTGAAATATGGAATTAGCCATTGGTTAGAAATTACAGAAGTGGGATCTCCAAGAATTAATATAAGTTCGGAAGACGCAATTTCATCTTATATTTTGCTTGTGCGTGAACATCGCTGCTGAATCAATCAAGCGTAGCAAAGTTGTAAGGTCCGTTGAAAACAGAAGATACAAATGATTTAATTGGTGTCACACATGCAAATGCTGTGACAACATTAAAATTTCCAAAAATTTACATGTCAACGTAAGATACATTTTCCAAGGTTTTTAGGCGCAATCTTAAAGAGAAGACCGCAACTTGGAATTGGAATATTTAAAAGGGAAGTAAATCCTTTTATAGACCACTGACCTAGATTTTGCATAACCAGAAGGATGTCTAGTAGTTTAACATCGTAGAAAATACACTCCTGAAATTAACCGTAAGTGTTTTAATCAACCCTTTTAAAAACGTACATTGAACAAACGAAGTAATAGATAGTTAATTTTAGAAACATAAAAATTTGCTTTATTTTAAATAAATAGATTTAATAAACAAACCGAGAGTTCCTTTCCCTTTCGCATTTAACATCATAAAGTCTTGTTTACTACCTGTCAGCCGTTTGAAAAGGGAAACAACCGATGGATTGTAAACATTACTTGTCTCGTATATAATTGTGTAATTTAATATTGTAAATGATTATTGTCGAATTATTATCTTTTTTTTTAATTTTGAAAATTTCAATAAATGTATAGATCGTAAGTCTCTGTTCTTACTTGCTGAAATATAAATAAGTCGTTAATTAAATTTATTTGGTGAGATCGCTAGGGTGACTAAGTAGACATTCATCTA
>JAHWXV010970526.1:0-10226 GCA_024586415.1 Phrixothrix hirtus | reverse complement strand
GAAAGTAGATTTAGATACAAAATTACCTATTCAGTGGTCTTGGAAATATAACAAGACTTTGAGGGCGTTTTCTATCTATTAAAAATCTTGTGTGAGAAAATACATGACTTTTTTGTGTTAGCTTTCAATTTAATTTTAAGTTTTAGGATGTTATTTATTCAAATATGTTTCAGAAATGATCTTTTGAACAGTTATCCATTCAACTTATTAACAACACTATGGAGGTCCCCTATTAATCGATTCTGGAAATTTTCTGAGAGAAACGGTTAGCACATATTAGAGAACACTAACTCCCTAAGAAATCTAGTAAGGGAAAATGGTAATAGCAACTTTCAGGGTAATCCCAAAAGACCGAAAAATAACATACATATAGTAGCACTTCTGGTTAACCGATTTCGATAAAAATTATAACGTTTACTTTGTGCAGGCATTAGGCTTAAATATGAAAGTTCAATTTTCTACGACTTTTTGTTTTTGTATTATTTTGACAACAAACACATATACACCCACACTCTCTGTATAATTTTGAAAAACCCTACTTTTGAACTTACGAGACAAGAAATAGTGTTTTCCATTAAAAATCTATCTATTTTAAGATTAAATTGAAAATTTGGATGAGTTTGAAAACGGCCTTGTTCCAGATTTTATGTACAGGGTGAGCGAAACTCGATGTCTCAGCTCTACTAGAAGAAAAACAAAAACGATAGAAAATATCTAAAAAGAGATTCTTAAATGGAATTGAGTAAGGTCCATTTAAGTCAAATTTGTATATGCTTTCATGTTTTTAAACTGATGCAAAAGAGTTGATTTTTCTAAGCAAATCTTGTTAATAAAAAAATTTTCTATCTTTTTCCGTTAAAAAAAATCTGGTGTGAGACAACACACGACTTTCTCTTAGATATTTTAAACTTAATTTGAATTTATTGACGTTAGTGACTTTCCTATACACCCAAATTGTAAACTTTAAAATTAATTCGCAGTCGTCGTGATCTAAACAAGTTGTCAATAATTAAGCTAAAGGTTGACAAATATCGTTTTAGTGTTGTTTTACTTTTAAAATATTTACGCACAATGAAAAAGTCGACATGCTATTAATTTATGGAGAATCTCAACAGAACCATAGAAGAGCAGTTCGGTTATATGTCCAAAGATACCTTGAACGTGTTATTTTAAGCTTAAAAATATTTGCAAGATTGGAATGAAATTTACATGTAAATAACGAGGCATTTTCTTCTCGAAAAGGAAAAAAAATTGTTAAAAGGGTCAATTCTGGCAATACTGTTGCCCATGTTTTGCAGTATTTTGAAGACCATCCAAGGAACTCGATTCGGCAAGCCTGTTGTGAGTTGAATTTAAGATACAGTTCAGTACGAAAAATTTTGAAAGAAAATGGTTATCACGATTATAAACTTCACAACTTAGAGCACTTGTCAGATCAACATAAACAACGAAGAATTAATTATGTTGCCCAACTGATGAGAAACCTAGAGATCAATGACAATCGGTTTTTTTCAGCATGTTTTGTGGACGGATGAAAGCCGTTTTGTTAGTAAAGGTAAGCCTAATAAAAAACTAACATTTATGGGCTATTGAAAATCCACATTTTGTCAATCCGATTGAAAATCAAGGACACTTCGGAATTAATGTTTGGTGTGGCATTATTAATGGGCATTTAATTGGTCCACGTTTTTACGAAGGAGTTTTACATAGTGAGCGATATTTGCAATTTCTTCAAAGAACAGCTTGCCATGCTTCTCGAAAATGTGCCATTACAATTGCGAGCAAATATGTATTTCCAGCAGGACGGAGCTCCACCGTATAAATCAAGAATTCTCCAACAATATTTAAATAAAACTTATGGAGAAAATTGGATAGGAATGGGACGTGTAGGTCCCAAGATTAAAGAAATTTGGGTAGTTCTATTCACCAGATCCAGCAAGGAAAGCACGCAATAATCCGAATTTGCGAGCTTGATAAACGTCACATTTACTAAAGAAAACTGGACGTCACGTAAGTGAAAATTTACAAACATTATTAGACCAGTGAAAAAATAAATTTTTTATTTGTGTTCATTTAAATAATTTTACTGCCTGGTGCTGTTTTTGGAAATGACGTCTTCGCTGGACTTATATTGGTAATTAAGACACCAAGAACTATTTCTCAACTAGTCAATTTCTTTATCTTGGACTGGACTTACAACATTTGTAATGAAGCAGGCGCCCAAAGACCTCGATTTCTGGTGGTGCAGGATCTGTTATAATTTTTCTTTTCTATGACTACGAAATTTGTGCAAAGTCCTTTTAACTAATCCTGCCTGAGAGTTTTAAAAGTTTGTCTGTTTCTGTCTATTATAGAATACGTTAAACTTCCCACGGCTTCTAGCAATATTTTCAAATATTTATTGGGACTGTTAAATTTTATTTGTAACTGTCTGAATCTCTTTACAATAACCTTTCAAACTGGCGCCATGCACTAATGGAAACTTTAAGACTTGCTTTTATTTAAAATGCAAATATTTAAGAAAATATTTTAACCTTCAAGTACTATTTAACAAACGTATAACATTTTCTTATGTTAATTACACGTTAATTAAATTAATTAGATAATGTGTAATGAACAACATCATCAGTTTCCAAATATGGAAAAATATGCAAATCTGACTAAAATGAACCTTACTCAATCCCATTTAAGAAACTCCTTTCAGATATTTGTTATCGTTTTTCATCTTCTTATAATAGAGCTGAGACATCGAGTTTCGCTCACCCTGTTGTACATTATTTTTTTATAAATTTATGATTTATTAATAAAAGTTAAGCCAATTGAGATATTTATGATAGTATTTTCAGTTCTGATAATTATAGCATACGACAGCAAGATTTTCATTAAAATTGGATAACTGGAAGTGCCATTTTATTCATATTATTTTTATTTTTTGCGAATTTCTCGAAAACGTTATAATGATTTTCGTTAAAGTTACGTTTCTTAGACCTTTGGCTTCCTTTCATATATACAAATTAGTTTCTCTGAAAAATTGAATGAATAGAGATATTGGGGGTAGCTGAAGAATTAACCCGGCCGCGTATGGTTAGTAATTGGATTGGTGACCGTTAATGTACATCATTTAAGTGTAATTAATTTAATTGTTTATTTATTTAGTCTATTTTAAAACTATTTTCAAATATATGTCAAAATGCTTATCATATTGAAAATATTCACCACACAAATATCGTGATCTACGACTGTAAAAATAGATGGAACCTTCATAATTGATCTTCATTTAAAAATTAACTTTTACAGGACAGAACGATAAACATACCTTTATTACACTAACGGAACACCAACAACTAGCATACAAATCTTCGTTAGCATACTATTCTAAATAGTCCTTTTTTCGAAAACGCTTGGTGTGGCAAATTTTTAATGAGGCACTCAGAAGCACTAATAAAGCACTTGCGATTGGCTGAAAAAATTTCGTTAGTGCTTCCAACAAAGCATGAAGTTAGCACGCCACTTTAATTGTCGTTTTCTCGAAAACGCTTGCTGTTGCAAATTCTTTTAATGAGGGACTAAGAAGCACTAACAAAGCACAACCGATTGGCTGAAAAAAAATCGTTAGTGTTTATAACATAGCGTAAAGTTAGCACGCCATTTTGAGTTGTCGTTTTTTCGAAAACGCTTGGTGTGGCAAATTTTTTTAATCAGGCACTAACTAGCACTAACGATTAACTCAAAAAATTTCGTTAGTGCTTTAAACGAAACGTAAAGATAGCACACCATTTTCAATTGTCGTTTATTCGAAAACGCTTGGTATGGCAAATTTTTTGAATAATGCACTAAGAAGCACTAACGAAGTACAAACGCAGCACTAACGATTGGCTGAATAAATTGCGTTAGTGATTTCAAAGGAGCGTCAAGTAAGCACCCCATCTTAAATTGTCGCGAAAACGCTTGAAGTGGAAATGTTTTTGAATGAGGCACTAAGAAGCATTACCGATTGACTGAAAAAAATTCGTTAGTTCTTTCAACGTAGCGTAAAGTTAGCACGCCATCTTGAATTATAGTTTTTTCGAAAACGCTTGGTGTGGCAAATTTTTTTAATGAGGCACTGAAATGCACTTACGAAGCGCAAACGATTGGTTGAAAAATATTCGTTAGTGTTTTCAATGAAGCGTAAAGTTAGCACACCATTTCAAATTGTCGTTTTTTCGAAAACGCTTGGTGTGGCAATTATTTTGAATGAGGCACTAAGCATTACTAACAAAGCACAAGCGGTTAACTAAAAAAAATTCGTTAGCGCTTTCAACTTAGCGTTAAGTTAGAACGCCATGTAGTTATTTCCGAAAACGTTTGGTGTGGCAAATATTTTTACTGAGGCACTGAAAAGCACCTACGAAGCACTAACGATCGGCTGAAAAAATTTCGTTACTGTTTTCAACGAAGCGTGAAGTTAGCACCCCATCTTGAATTGTCGTTTTTAAGAAAACATTTGGTGTTGCAGATTTTTTTAATCAGCACTAAGAAGCACTAACGATTGGCTGAACAAATTTCGTTAATGCTTTCAACGAAGCGTGAAATTGGAATTATATTTTGAATTGTTGTTTTTTCGAAAACGCTTTGTTTGGCAAATTTTTGAACGAGGCACTTAAAAGCTCTACCTAACACTAACGATTGACTGAAATAATTTCGTTAGTGTTTTCAACGTAGCGTGAAGTTAGCACGCCATTTTGAATTGTAGCTTTTTCGAAAACGCTTGGTGTGGCAAATTTCTTTGATAAGACACTGAAAAGCACTAACGAAGCACAAATGATTGGCTGAAAAAATTACGATAGTGCTTTCAACGAAACGTGAAGCTAGCACGCCATTTTGAATTGTCGTTTATTCGGAAACGCTTGGTGTGGCAAATTTTTCGAATGAGGCACAAATAAGCACTAACGAAGTACAAACGCAGGACTAACGACTGGCTAAAAAAATTGCGTTAGTGATTTCAACGGAGCGGGAAGTCAGTACCACATTTTAAATTGTCGTTTTTGCGAAAACACTTGGAGTGGCAATGTTCTTTAATGAGGCAATAAGAAGCACTACCGATTGACTGAAAAAAATTCTTTAGTGCTTCTAACAAAGCGTGAAGTTAGCACGCCATTTTGAATTGTAGTTTTTTCGAAAACGCTTGGTGTGGCAAATTTCTTTGATAAGACACTGAAAAGCACTAACGAAGCACTAACGATTGGCTGAAAATATTTCGTTAGTGTTTTCAACAAAGCGTGAAGTTAGAATGCCATTTTGCATTGTCGGTTTTTCGAATAACGTTTTGTGGCAAATTTTTGAATTTGGCAATAAGAATCACTAACAAAGCACTAACGATTGTCTGACAAAGTTTCGTTAGTGATTTCAACGAAGCGTGAAATTAGCACGCCATTTAGAATTGTCGTTTTTTCGAAAACGCTTGGTGTGGCAAATTTTGTTTAATGAGGCAATAAGCAGCACTACCGATTGATTGACGAAAATACGTTAGTGCTTTCAACGTAGCGTAAATTTGGCACGCCATTTTGAGTAGTAGTTTTTTCGAAAACGCTAGGTGTGGCAATTTTTTTTGATAAGGCACTTGACAGCACTACCAAAGCGCTAATGATTCGCTGAAAAAAACGCGTTTAGTGGCAATTTTTTTAATGAGGCACTAAGGAGCACTGCCGATTGTCTTAAAAAAATTCGTTAGCGCTTTCTGTGTAGCGTAAAATTAGCACGCCATCTTGAATTGTAGTTTGTTCGAATACGCTTGATGTGGCAAATTTATTTAATGAGGCACTTAAAAGCACTAACGATAGCCTCCTAAAGAGTTTTGTTAGTGATTTAAACGAAGCGTGAAGTTAGCACGCCATTTTAAAAGGTGGTTTTTTGAAAACGCTTGGAGTGGCAATATTTTTTAGTGAGGCACCGAAAAGCACTAACGAAGTAATAACGATTGGCTGAAAAAATTTCGTTAGTGTTTTCAACGTAACGTACAATTAGCACCCCATTTTGAATTGTAGTTTCTTCGAAACAGCTTGGTGTGGCAAATTATTTTAATGAGCCACTGAAAAGCACTAACGAAGCACTAATGATTCCCTTAAAAGTTTCGTTAGTGATTTCAAAGAAGCTTGAATTTAGCACGCTAATTTATAAGGTCGTTTTATCTAAAACGCTTGGAGTGGCACTGTTTTTTAATGAGGCACTGAAAAGCACTAACGAAGCACTAACGATTGGCTGACAAAATTTCGTTCGTGATTTCAACGAAGCGTGAAATTAGCACGTCATTTTGAATTGTAGTTTTTTCGAAAACGCTTGGTGTGGCAATTTTTTTAATGATGCCCTAGAAAGCAGTGACGAAGCACTAACGATTGCCTCAAATGTTTCGTTAGTGATTTTAACAAAGCGTGAAATTGGAATCCCATTTTGAATTGTTGTTTTTTCGAAAACGCTTTGTTTGGCAAATTTTTGAACGAGGTACTTAAAAGCACTACCTAACACTAACGATTTGCTGAAAAAATTTTGTTAGTGTTTTCAACGTAGCGTAAAGTTGGCACGCAATTTTGAATTGGTCTTTTTTGAAAACGGTAGGTGTGGCAAATTTTTTGATAAGGCTAAATGCCTAACGATGCACTAACGATCGGCTGAAAAAGATTCGTTAGTGATTTCAGCGTAGCGTAAAGTTAGCACCCCACTTTTAATTATAGTTTTTTCGAAAACGCTTGGTGCGGCAATTTTTTTTTTAAAAGAGGCACTGAAAAGCGCTAACGAAGCGCTAACGAATGGCTGAAAAAATTTCGGTAGTGCTTTCAACGGAGCGTGAAGTTTGAACGCCATTATAAATTTTCGTTTATTTCGAAAACGCTTAGTGTGGCAAATTTTTTGAGTGAGGCACTAACTAAGCATAAACGCAGCACTAACGATTGGCTGAAACAATTGTATTAGTGATTTCAACGGAGCGTGAACCTATCACCACAGTTTAAATTGTCGTTTTTGCGAAAACGCTTGGAGTTGCAATTTTGTTTAATGAAGCAGTAAGAAGCACTACCGATCAACTGAAAAAATTCATTAGTGCATTCAACGTAGCGTAAAGTTAGCACGCCATTTTGAATTGTAGTTTTTCTAAAACGCTTGGTGTGGCAAATTTTTTTAATGAGGCACGGAAAAGCACTAACGAAGTACTAAACAATGGCTGAAAAAATTTCGTTAGTGTTTTCAACGAAGCGTGAAGTTAGCATGCCATTTTAATTGTCCTTGTTTCGAAAATGTTTGGTGTGGCAAATTACTTTAATCAGGCACTAAAAAGCACTAACAAAGTACTAACGATCGGCTCAAAAGTTTCGTTAGTGATTTCAACGAAGCGTGAAGTTAGCGCCCCATTTTGAATTGTATTTTCGAAAACAATTGTTGCGGCAATTTTTTTGAATGAGGCACTAAGAAGCACTAACGAAGCCCAAACGGTTTACTGAAAAAAATTCTTTAGCACTTTCAACGTAGCGTAAAGATAGCACGCCATTTTGAATCGTGGTTTTTTTGAAAATGCTTGGTGCGGCAAATTTTTTGAATGAGGTACCTAAAAGCACTAACGAAGTACTAACCAATGGCTGAAAAAGTTTCGTTAGTGATTCCAACGAAGCGTGAAGTTAGTACACCATTTCGAATTGTCATTTTTTCCAAAACGCTTGGAATGGCAATTTTTTTTAATGTAGCACTAAGAATCACTGCTGATTGACTGAAAAAAATTCGTTAGTGGTTTTAACGTAGCGTAAAGTTAGCACGCCACTTTGATTTGTAGTTTTTCTAAAACGCTTGGTGTGCCAAATTTTTTTAATGAGGCACTGAAAAGCACTAACGAAGCACTAACGTTTGGGTGAAAAAATTTCGGTAGTGCTTTCAACGAAGCGTGAAATTAGAACGCCAGTATGAATTGTCGTTTTTAGAAAACGCTTGGGATGGCAAATGTTTTGAATGAGGCTCTAAGAAGCACTAACGAACTACTAACGATCGGCTCAAAAGTTAGCACGTCAATTGAAATTTTCGCGTTTTCGAAGACGCTTGCTGAGGCAAATTATTTTTAATGAGGCACTGAAAAGCACTAACGAAGCACTAACGATTGGCTGAAAAAATTTCGGTAGTGCTTTCAACGAAGCGTGAAGTTAGAACGCCATTATGAATTGTCATTTTTTTGAAAACGCTTGGTCTGGAAAATTTTTTTAATGAGGCACTTAGAAGCACTAACGAAGTACTAACGATCGGCTCAAATATTTCGTTAGTGATTTCAACGAAGCGTGAACTTAGCACGACATTTTAAATTTTCGTTTTTTCGAAAACGCTTGGAGTGGCAATGTTTTTTAATGAGGCACTAAGAAGAACTACCGATTGACTGAAAAAAAATTCGTTAGTGTTTTCAACGTAGCGTAAAGTTAGCATGCCATTTTGAAATGTAGTTTTTTCGAAAACCCTTGGTGTGGTAAATTTTTTAATCAGGCACATAGAAGCACTAACGAAGCACTAACGATTGGCTGAAAGAATTTCGTTAGTGGCGGTAGGAGTGCTAACTTCACGGACCTAACATTTAGTTGATTACATTAACTATAAACGTTTACATTTCTATTTGCGTATAAAACAGCTACTTAACAGGACAAAATCTGAGGAAAATCTAAAACTAAATCAATTTAATTTGTTCTTTATATTGAAAGGAGAAGGTTCAGAACATTAAGGAATAGGAAATAACAAAATTAGTCACAATACTGATGCAATAAATTGCAATGCCATGACCTATTGCTGTAGAGTTGACTCTATTTATTTAAATATCAATTACAATATTGAATCATCTGTGACTGCATCATCTATTGTAGTTATATGGAACCTTCTGGAATGTTCTATTGAGTTGTTATTGTTTCTAATTTTGTTACAATATATAGGGAGAATGGTAGACATTTCTCACTGTCAGTTAACGAAAACATTTAACTCAACTTTAATTCAATCGAATTTACTGGCACAATTTCATAAGTAATCTCAAAGTTTAGTTACTTTTCATTTACGTGTATACCGAGTGGAAGATAACAGAACTTTCCTCGTCAGTTAAAATGGCGTTTTATAGGTCGACTTCATGGACTCGACGATTGCTAAGTTCGATAGTAGACAAAATCACCTATTATTTATATACAAAAGGAATTACAATGACCCCTTCTTTCCAGATAATCTACCGACGTGTGTCAAGTATATTGACGTCTTTGCTATTATTTTATCTAGCATTGGAAGCTGTTACTCTATCTGAAGCGTTCCTGTTCCCCTTAGATAAAAATATTTCTTATGTATAGGGTGTGTCAATATCTTTGGTAGCGCTCGCATTTTTCCCAATATTCCATATTCTCCAATCTATCAGGTATTTGAATGTCTCTACTGTTTCTATCCACGCCTGACGTCACTGACTAGCCTACGTGGTCCTCGTCCGCCTTGGGCGTGTCGTAAATCGGTTTTGATACATATTAGCTATTGACGGGCAAAACGTTTGCACAATTGGTATGCGACGAGTGACTCGAAATGTAACGTTCAAATATTAATTGTACCGAACTTTGGTATACACCCAAACCGACCTCAGATTTTATAAAAACTTTGGACAAAGTGAGATACAGCATTTAGCTAACGACTCACTTGTAACCTTGCGAATTTCAACGAGATAAATCCGGAATTTATAATAAAGCTAGAACTCTCAAAAATTTGTAAGTTTCCACCAAATGAGGCGTCAATTTCAGAAATACGTAGAATAGTAAAATAAACTTTTTATCACATACTAGATAAAAATCCGATTTAATCGTTTTCACATTTCGACAAACACACGACTCCAAAAAATGTAGTTAATAAATGCCGCATATTTAGCAACATTAACTTTAAAAGCTTTTTCCTACATAATTCTAATTTCAACTGGAACCGCTTACTATCTAATATCGATAATAAATTTCAGAATACGTTTGCAAAATTCGTAGAAGTAATATTCAATTACTTTAATACTGCATTCCCAATAAAAAAAAGTTAAAATGAATTCTAAATCTAAAAACTGGATTACCGTCGGTATACGCGTCTCCTGTAAAAATAAACTACTACTACTACTACTACTACTCATCACGCATTCCCTTAACGGGGTAGGCAAAACCACTAACAAACCTCCACCTTCACAACCACTGCATGCACACATACACTAACCCCTCTCACTACCACCG
>JAHWXV010970491.1:0-14098 GCA_024586415.1 Phrixothrix hirtus | reverse complement strand
GTCAAAAGTAGTTCTCATGACAAATATGAAAATGGAAATGTCTGTATGAATTAAGCAAAATACATCATTTTGTTTCCATAGGTCTCTTAATTAGAAAACTTTTTATACACACGTTATAAGGTGTCTATTACTAACTGCTTATTTTTTTTATAGTATTTATTGATAATATAAATTGTACAAAATATTGACTTTGTACGAACGCATTTTTATGAAAATTGCTAATCAACTAATAATTTACATTCCAATTGTTATAAAATGCGGTTTACCAAAGAAGCCGCCCCCAAAATAAATTATTCCTAATTATTTAAATTTTTACTTCATTTAAAACTAAAAATAAGACTTATTATGTAAAGGGTCTCTCAGCAAGAACTTGAATTCTAAAAAGTAAAAGAAATATATTAATTTAATGTTTTATTTACATTTGTTTCTACATGTGTGCGCAGGTAGCAATGATATTTACACATAAAACAAAATACCGGTTAAATAAGTATCGTTGCTCTGTTGGCAGGCATACAGAACTTGGACGAAATTTTGCAGTAAGGGCTACTGGATTTGACACGTGAAATTTCTTCTTTGTGTTCCTCAGTTATCTCAGCATGGTTCGCACAGACTTTACTTTTCAAAAAACCGAAGAGAAAATAATCCAAACAAGTTAAATCGCAACTTCTTGGCGGTCAGTTATGGTCTCCAAAACGAGAAATCACACAACCTGGAAACTTGGTTTGCAACAACGTCATTGTTTCACGTGCGATGTGACAGGTGGAGCCATCTTGTTGAAACCACATCCCTTTAAGTCCATTCCGTCTAATTCTTACCTGAAAAAAGTCTCTCAACATGACCCAGTAACGATTGCCGTCAACAGTCAAGGCGGCACCTTCACCATTTTCAAAAAACTAGGGTCCGATTATCCCTCCTGCTCACATGGCACACCAAACTGTCAGTTTTTGAGGATGTAATGGAAGTTCTTGAAAGGCATGTGGATTTTCCTCTTCTCAGATCCGAGCATTCTACTTGTTAACGAAGTCGTTTAGGTGGAAATGAGCCTCGTCACTAAAGATAATTTTGTTATGGAATTAATCGTCAGTTTGCAGTTGTTCCAAGATCCAGTTGAAAACGTTTCTGCGCTGTCTATGATCGAAGGTGTAAATCTTTTCTAAAAATTCGTTGAAGGGTGCTGTGATGAAGGTTTACTTCCTGGCAACGATGTCGGATGGAGTGTTTAGACGTGCTGGAACACTGTCCCTCACAGCTGCGATGCTTTATGCCGATGACGGGTAAGGTGTCTTTCGTCTTTTTGATTAAATTTTTAATAGCAGGCCGCGATGGTCGATTATGCACGCCGAAATTATCATGTAAGTTGCAAATCTTTATAGTAAAATTTTCCCCATTTTTGTAATGGGTTTTCACAATTAAAAACATTCTTCCAAGCTGTAACGCACCATTTTCGTAAATGTCAATATTTTTAATAAAACAAATACCAAGTATGGCTGACTCAACAATTGAAAATGGCACGCGATTCGAAATTCACATTTTTACTGAGACCCTTTATAATATACTACAAATTCACTGCAAGGCCTAGATCCATTAAAAGGTGTTAATCAAGTGACCAATTCAAAATATTACTAAGACTGTCTAAAATTTACATTACGTTGAAATTATTTCTAACTTATTACGCAAAACTGATGTAAAATTAAAAATCCCACACACACTTATTGTGAATGCCATCATTGGATAGCATTAATTTAATTTTACTAAAAATAATTGTAGAGTTTCCATTAAACTTCAAAATATTTCCGTTTAAAAATCGTAAGTGATAACTATGTTTTGAGTTTAAAATTCTCAATCTTAATAGTTATTTCGTAGACAAACAAAATTTTAAAATTTTCTGGATTATACCCAAATGTCAAAATAACAGTTATTTCAAGAATTTGGGAATTTTAAATATCGGCCTGGGATGATACGTTTTATGGTAATACATGTTCATCCATTCACGGACTCATGTAGAAGATAGAGACTGTGTCAGTCAATAAGAAAGGAGTAATCGTAGCTAAGCACCAATCGAGTGAGATTTAATACAGGTTAAGGGTTGGAATAGAGACTTACATATCTTTCATTATCAATGAGGGCAACTATTTGTACGGAACATACTACGAATTAAGATAATAACTTTAACTAAAACTTTTAATATATAAGTTCCGCCCATTTTCAAAGCACCATGTCGCGCAGAAACCGCAACCGCAACCACATTGAAGTACAACTAACTGATATATACTGTATAATAGTAAATCCCTTTCTCTTAATCTGTTCTAAAAGTGGTCGTCAATTCATTTAGCTTCAGGTAACCGGAGGTAGTAGTACTCCACGTCGGACAACGATGAGCGATTGTCATCATGCACTCATATAGATAATAAGCGCAGGATCGTAAAAGATCAGAGCAGGACTTAATAGGTAAGGGCGCCATTCGATCATAAAGATATTAGCAATGAGGTATCAGGTCATGATCAACAACGGATTGCTTAATTTCTTGTAGAGTTCCGCAGTTACAGATAAACTGCTTTTAACTAAAAGAAATTAAGTTAATATAGACAACAAAGTGTCTAAGAGTACCAAATAAAAGGAATTTACTAAGAACAAGTAGGGCAGGTAACAACAATATCATGTGCTATACGGCATAGTAAAGCTTGGTCAGAGCATACAAGAAACAAAAGCGCCATCATTGACTTGATATTTATACTTCAGTGATAAACGTGGGTTTAGAAATTGTTCAGTAGCATAAGTACCATTTTACGTTAGTCAAAACATAGGGATTTTGCGAAATTAATTGTAACTGAATATTTATAGTATACGACATACCTTCAATGTCTACCTCAAAGCAAGATTATCAATATACCAATTCTTGAACACGTACACATAGTTCGTTATAAATAGTTTACTTGATTCTAAAATTAGGACTAGGCTAAGTGCTTTACTGTACATTTCTGCGTAAAATAGTAATTCTAATATGGATATTTATTGTAAAAATAAGTAGACGCCAAATTAAATGTGTTGCCTCACAATACTGTTTAGGGCAGTAATTCTAATATTCGTCAGAATTAAAATAATCTTAAATTAGTAAGTCCCATGGTACGTCATGTTTTAACCGTTATTGGTGAATAACGTAGACTACCTCACAGTGTTTAGTACCCATTGGGCAGCCATTACTTTCGTACAATTTGAAGAAACATTCAAGTTGGTATGAAGCGCAGCAAATGTAAAGAAATATCTGACCTCGCAGAAGCAGCTATTGTCTTCCTCCAAGGAAGTTAGGAAGAGAAGTTAACCTCGGCTCAATTGGTCGTGTTGAAACATAACAGTAATGGACTAGATTTGTCCAGAACTTCAGCAGTGATACAGGCAGTACAATGGTAAGTACCGATGGAAATCCGCCACAACGAAACGTTTTCGGAAGTAGTATAAGCAAATAAGACACACTAAAGCGAAATATTTAATTATTAAACAATTTTTTAAAACCATCACTGTTCATAAAACCTAAGTAACGACTACAAAAAACAACAGGAAAAAAGGGACTTGACGCGTGCATTATAATGAATGCCAACGAGTTCTGATTACCGTTGAAAGTTAGGTAACACATATAACCCTCCTTCAACTTCAAAACTAAATGTAAAGTCAGCGAAATGGAGGTACTTGACAAAAATATATCATTTCTAAATGTAATATTACACACACCCCTCAGTAGAGAATACGCTAATGAAGCTTGTCCAAAACTAGGAACGGCAAGAAAATAAAACCCAACAGAACAAAAACGGTAACAAATCAAAAGAAATTAATCATTCAGAACTTCCACTTGCCCACTCTGGTTCTACAACAATAACAACAGAAATGGCATAGCCAAAGTTAATCTTGGAAGCACCGTAAATGTAGCTTAGGTATCGAAGAGGTAATTAGCGTTCTACTTCAAAGTGCAAACACTAAGAGCGAAACAATTCAAGATTACAGAGACCAGATTATAACGAGTTCAACTCACGGCATAGCGTTAGGCAACAATTCGATTATAGCTAGTTGGAAGTTCAGCAGACACCGTGCTTACGCTACTAAAGAAAGAAGAATTTAGAACACCTGGGCGAGTAAAGAAAGTAGGAAACCCTAAGGCCAAAGGTGAGACCAATACATTATTAGGACCGAAACTTGTAACTAGGCATAAGGAATCACACCCGATAAAACAAATCTGAGAAAAAGAAAAATGAAGTCCAATGGCAAAAGTCAACGGCTAAAAAAAACTTCAAAAGAATCAATAAGGTCGAGTAAAAGTAATACTTAAGAGAGTTTGTGGTATAACAAGGTTAAAAGTATTTAAATGAATTCAGGATTGCTAGAGCGGTGTGTTAGAAAACGCAGCTACGAGATATTTATATCTGTGTCGGTGTTAGATAAGATTTAAGAGGTAAAAAAAGGAGCTATTACTAGTAGAGGTGACCAGAGAGAGAAAAGAGCAATGATATAAGGAATAAACATGTCAAAGTGGTAAGTTAGTCGACTTCTACGACATTCAGACTCACCTGCAGTAGTACTATTCTTTCGCCCCACTGTAAGATCGAGTAGATTGGCATAGCAAAGATGAACACAGGAATAAATGTCAAACGCGGAAAGCCTTTTATGACACGCAAACCAGCCTATAGGAGCAGTATTCTCCAGCTCTAGATACAGGATTAAGTAGATTGAACCGACATAAGGAAAGGTCGAAGAACAATGTCAAAGTGGCAAGTTAGTCGCCTTTTACGCCACCCAGATTGACCTACGGAAGCGTTATTCTTAAATCAGTACATCAAGGCTAAGCACGTTACTATTCAACAACCACACAATCTCACTGTGATCGAGCTATGAGGATGTAAAGGACTTGTCTTCGGCGTAGCAAAACGTTACCTACAACAATAACTGTGGTCACAGCATACAACAGATAAAGGTGCAATCATTAACTTGATATTTGTACTTCGGTGATAATCGTTGGTTTAGTAGCAGTAGCATATGATGTAAGTACTACTTCGAGTCAGCCAAAACAAATTAATCATAACTGAATCTTTATCTAGATTATCAATATATCCATACTTACACATGCACTTATACACGGTAATTTTTGAGCTGATAATATAATTTTGACCGTGTATTATACTCACTGAAATAGACAACTTTTACAAATAACCGAACTGAACTGAACTGAATATAACTGAATCGTTATCTAGATTATCAATATATCGATCCTTACACATATACTTATACACGGTGATTTTTAAGCTGATAATATAATTTTGACCGTGCATTCTACTCACTGAAATAGACAACTTTTAGAAATAACTTTTTTGCAAATTTTTTATTTAAAAATAAAACAATAAAATCATGCGAACAGAACTTACAGAACGTACCCACATTGTCACTACTTACTTCAATGGAACGGTTTGAACGGCGTAACCACTGCTCCTTAATGATGGGCAACAACGAACGCAGTGTTCCCCGTGATGTCGCCCTGCTTGATTTATCTTGACAATAATTTTTTTTGGTGGATTTACTGTCGTTTGAAACACTAAACTCTTCATGTTCCCCACAAAATAAATCACTTAGGTTAATGTCTAATGACCTCGGTGATCACGGAATTGTCCCATTCCGTCCGACCCACGTATTCTGAAAGATATGGTCCAAACCTTACGTACTTCCCTGCAAAAATCGGTAAGTGTTTCATCCTGTAAAAACCACATGTCTTGACAGATGTTTAATGGTACCTCCTCTAATAGTACAGAGAGAATTTGTGGTAAAATTCCACATACAAATCGTCCGATAAACATTCAGGTGAAATATGTGGCCCAACAAGTATTCTATTCACAATTACCGTCCACACATTCTCGTAAAACCTTGATAGAAATTGGTTCTCTGGATTGCATGGGGATCTTCTTCAGTCCAAATACGAACATTTTGGAAATTTGTGATTCCATTTCGCGTAAACGTGACCTTGTTCATAGATAACATTTTATTTGCAAAATTTTCATTGTCTGTAAGTTTCTGCAAGAGCCGTTTACAAAGCTGAACTCTACGTAGGTGGTCTAGTTGTCGTGCTTAGACACGTTACACGTTAAAGGTATACAACTGATTTTCACGCAGCCTTCCATATATTACTTTGGCTTACATTCATCTGACGTGCGATTTCCCAAATACTTATTGTTAGATCCTCCATGACCAGATTGAGAATTTTCTTTTCAATCACGACATTCATTCTTGGTTTTCCTATTTGCGCTCCACGATGTTCACGTAAATTATCCGTTTCCCTAGCACATTGATAAAGATTATTAAAACTTTTAAAGTTGAGATGGATTCGTTGAGGAAGGCGCTCCTCGTATAAGCGAGAAGTAGCAGCCGCATTTTGACGACACTCCCCGTTAATAAGTAGTAAATCTACTAGTTCATTATTCTCAGTAATATTTTCACTTGCCTCACGCTACTATTTAGTGGAGTAACTCTAATATTTGTCAGAATTAAAATAACCTTAAATTAGTAAGCGACAAAGTGCGTTACATTATAACCGTTAGTGGTCTAATATCCTGGATTACTTCACAATGTTCAGAATCCACTGGGCACCGATTGGTTCTGTAAAACTGGAAGAAACATTCATCCTGGTATAAAGTATGGCAAATACAAAGAAAAATGTGACCTGGCAGATGTAACTACTGCCTTCCTCCGAGGAATTTTGGAAGACAAGATAACCTTGGCACAATTGGTCGTGTTGGAATAACACAGTAATGGATTAGATTCGTCCAGAATCCCAGCAGTGGTAGATGCAGTACGATGGCAAGTACAGACTGAAATCTGACCCCGACGCGACATTTTCTGAAGTGGTGTAAACAAATAAGATACAAATCAAATTCTGACAGCAATTTTCAAAACTATCACTGTTAATAAAACCTTGGTAACGAATACGAAAGCAACATTAAAATGCCGAAGCGTACTGACTACCGTTCAAGGTTAGGCAACACATATAAGCCTTCTTCAACTTGTAAGTAATTGTGTTTGACAACAAGCGCCTTTTCAAAGTGAAACAATTTTTGAATTTTTGAGCAAAAAGTTATCAATAGGGTACTTACATACTAAAATTTACAAATGTTATATCAATTATTGCATTTGTTTTTAAAGCGAACTTTATCACAGAAGGGTTTCAATTAAATATACCCCTTGTATTACTTTGTGACAACTGATGATATCTTCATATATTAATATTAAAATGTCTACTGAATGTGTACAGTGCATGGGAAGGTGCTGTACCGGGGGTCAATTTCCTACATATTTTTATTGTATCTAAACTATTCCAAAATATGTAAGATCTTAACATACCATGTTATAACAGTTGTTGTAAGCTAACTAGTCATATTTGTTCGTAATACTGAAGTAATATTTACCACTTTTCCAAACAACATTATAGGAAGTGTGGATGGTGATGCAAGGAATAACATTATGAATGTTGCACTTAAGAATAATAAAAGTTCTTAATTAAATGATGGCAAGATGATTAAGGAGAGATATCGATAAGAACGACTTTGTCGAAGTACAAAATAGATCGATTAAAACAACACGCATGTGTTCACATTATAGCGAGTAAAATATACTGCGAAAGAAATATAATGAACTTGGCATAGTGAAGCACCATTAGTTGTTGAAAGTAGTAATTTCCTTTCGATGTCACTTTTATTAGTAATGTAGGTTGCCACGGTTCAAATAGGCACTAGGCCGAACCATGTTCTTGATCTACGGACCCAACACTAACAGCGAGCGCGACTAGACTAATACGGTGCTAGGGGGGTTTGAAAAACCGGCACAAATCGCTGTTGACAGTTCAGTCCTAGACAATGCTGGGGTCCACGTTCGTTGATGCGCCACTGACCCAGATCGCGATAAAGGATATGCTCAACCGGCATCAACGAGTGAGCCAGAACTGGTTGCTCGCGTTTATTTACCCGTAAGGTACTAGCGAATCCAATGATAGGAATAAGCCCCACTCTACGTCCTCAGATGTGACGCAGATACCATTCGGACGGGTTCCCAATTCTATAAGCTTTACAGCTAACTTAATATTTAAAATAAAACAAACAACTGGGAAGACATTTGGCAGTATAATCAAATTAATTGCAAAATAAAAACGTCACAAATTTTACGACTAATATTCAGCGCAATCGTTCCACATAGGAATAAATCAAAAGGTTGTATAACTAAATTCAGCTACACTAGGTCGCCAATTCAACGTAGTCAAGATCGACGATCAAACGAGCGAGAATGATGGAGACGCCACCATCTTCCATTGACTAAGTATCACTAGGGAAAATGCAGTACATAAATATCTCTTACAAAGACCCTCGGTTGTTAATACCGAAAGCTAAGGTTTATATTTCAGACAGGACTTCCTTTTTTTCGCGGCAAGGAACTAAGTCCCATCAAGAAGAGAGCAAGTAACACTAGGAGGGGTTTGTGAATACTACAGGCTTCAACACACGCTTGGTGATGCGTAAGAGAAAATTATCTCCTTTTTCATACACCCTAAAAATACATGGTCTTACAGCACGCAGGTGGGGGTGGTTATATATGATGCATTAGGGAATACGCTTGTCCCTATTCTGGGCCTATACCAGTAGCGTCCGCGATCGACTTCAGAGTCTATGAAGGGGAAGCTCTTCAATTCCCGGACACACATACTCACGGCCGCGCAAGCCACGTTGTTACCTCCGTGTACTCATCTGCCATAATAAGATTTGCTATTCTCCCACGCGCACTTACGGGTTTTGCTCGTGTCTTCACAGATCAATGCGCCGTTTACAATTATTTCACTTCGCCTATATAAACACCGCGCATACTTCGCCAAGGAAATTACTAGAACCGGTCAATATCACCGAAAATGCCAAACAAAGTCTACTATTTAAACATTCCAATCGAACTGTAAACGCTAAAAACAAATTATTTATCTTAAAATATTTTTGTTCTCTCAAAAAAAGAACAAACTTGACCCGACATTTAAATTTCAACGCTTTTATTTTAACGACACTTCAATCTTGATCAGTATCATTCTATCGAGAGGTTTATATCATAAGAACTAACATTTCGACTAAAAACCATATTGTAAATTGACAGATCACGTAAAATTAATAAATTCAAAGCTAATTCACAATTAATAATTCACGACGTTTTCATGACAACCTCCGCTTTTATAGAAACCCAAACCTCTAATATCTCAGAATAAAAAGTCCTGACAAGGTATTCCTGTTATAACACAAACTTACTTGTATTAGCGATTCGCATTTAATATTTAACTTTGTATCTTCTCCAGAGAAGATTAAAATTTTATATACCTAACCAGGAAAGGAAAGCCAGAGTAAAAATAAAACTTAATCTTTCGAGATTTGACCCTTCGGCAGTTGCACACTTGGTTCAATGCGTCTACAACAACACGATACTCTCAAAAAAAAAACTATTTCGGTAAATCCTCAAAAACTCAGAAATTGCGTCTTTTAGTTCTTCATCTGAAGAAAACCGATGTACCCACTAGGTTTCTTCAGCTTAGCAAAGAGGTAGTAGCCCGATGAAGTTAGGTGAGAGTGAGAGATGTAACTTAAAAAATCACAGCTGTTGATTTCTCCCTAAACCTTGTGCGCTTATGAATTCGGCCACTGTCGTACAGCAATAAAGCTTTATTTATAGCAAATTTTAAATTGTTAGTTGTTTTAAAAATTTGTTGCAATTTGAGCATTTCCCATTGTTGGGCGGTGAAGATTCTTTGTGTATCCATTACATTGAACCTTGTCTTGTTGGGGATCCTATGTCTTAACGCCTATTATAATTTTGGAAAAAAGACCTTCATGACGAGCTAAAGCCGCCGAGTTTTCGAAAATTTCTTGCCTGCCGAACTTTTGTTTAGGATGCATGAGTCTCGGAATCTGGCGTGCTGACACTGTACTCATTTTCAAAGCGTCATGCAAAATTTTCATAACAGATATATGGTACATTCATATTTCATTCAAGATAATTAAGACTTTGATTAATCGATCCATTAATACCATTTTTCAACTTTCTTGGTGTTCGCTTCGGTCTCTGCCACTTTTAGGGTCACCCAGAATACGTTCTTTGTCCCATTAGAACTGCCTTGACTAGAATTTCGTTGGAAGATGTGATGGAAAACTTACACGATATACAGTAGTCATACATTCGTGTATAATTTTTGCTAATTTTCCCCTTTTGTCAAAACTTTACTACGTTTCTCTGCTCTTGATTTAAATCACTCACTTTACAGCTTCACAGAAATCACAAAAATTATTTAATCTATACAAAACTTGACAAACACCCACTAAATAGTCGCAGAAACTTACCAGTCAACAATTTGTCAAGACAGTACGCTTGTTTCATGGCTAGTTAGATATCATTTTAATCTGTGCTACCAAATACTTATCTATAGAAAGCGTTAAAAGTTGATTTCCTTGTACCTTTCTCTGTTTTCACTTTCCATTATGGTAGAAGTCATCATTGGTTGTATCTTCAGATATATTGTCAATGTCTTCTTCGGAACTGAATTCAGGCACTAATTTTCTTCTCATCGAACTGCTAGTTTTTTTAGTAACCGCTTTCAGCCTTTATTGTTTCTTGTTTTTGATTTCACTTCTCTTATTTCACGTTTCTCAGGTGTATCGGTTAATATTCTAGAATTTCCACTATTCCCTGACTTGGCGCTTTTCGCAGTTGTTCCGTGGAGAAATGGACGAGCGATTTCTAGGGACTTATTGTTCAACTTTCTGTTACTGACTAGTAGCTACATCCAGGACTAGACACACTCTTACGTCACTTGTAATGTTATTAGGGTGGCTAAGATAAACCTGAATTCCGCTATTAGTAACAACCTTATCAATATGCCTGTTTGTAAAAGATTTGCTTGAACTAATGTTACTTAACTAGTCTGCAACATTACTTTGTAAAAAGTCGTCATTACTAAATATATTTGCAGGTTCCCGTCATTTTGATTGGTTCGGTTGGGAATGTTTTATTAAAATTTATACCTATGATACGTTCAAGATTGTAAATGCTAATAGGTCTGACAGGGCTCTGCAGTCATTTACTGCAGAATTATGGTCCAAAGTAAACAAAGCATAACTATATCATTTTTATAGCTAAATTGACAATTTCAGTTGTGATGTTTGCCGTATAATTGTGCAGTATTAATAGCACTGGTCTACCTTTAGAAGGCTTAGTATGTTTTATAAAGTGGTTTATGCACTGTTGACTAACCTGAAGCATTTGCACCACCAACACTGCTTGCTCGTATTCCAATTAACACGTATTTCTCAGAATTACCGCGGGGAAAAGCCAACATCGGTAGAACGTGGTTTCCTATAGCAATAACCGTTTAACGTTACAACCCGAGTATACTCGGGTATGCACTTTAGTCACTATTCTGCTAATCCGAGTTAAGTCGAGTGATTAAAAATTGTACTTCGCGTTTTGTTTTATTCCGTGTTTACGTGTTTAGAGTCCCTGCATTTCAATATAACTCATAAAAGCATAACCATTCATACGCTCTCTTTGCTAATTACGTATTAGTTTTATTTACTATTTCTTTATTTAGTTGTGTTTATTTTTATTTGTGGTAAATATACATATAAATAAACGTTTCATGTTTTAGTTCATAGTATTGTATTATATTAATTTATTTGTGCTTTGTGCTAATATAGTGAGACTAGCGACCGTGAGTTTTATGAGGTCTCTGATTTAGAAGATGAGGTAGATAGAAGTAGAGGCAATATTTTATTAGAAAGCAGTGAAATAAGTAATTCAAATTGATATCGGTGCAATTTTTCATTTTATTCACTATTCGAAAACATCGCAAAAGTAAATGTTAATATTGATAATAATAAAAATTTGCTACAGTTTTTTGAATGCATCTCGTTGACCAATTTATAAATGTAATAGTCACCGACACTAACATATATGTCTTATAAAGACTGAATGCTTCAAAGAATAAACGGAAACTAGTAACATACAATGAAATAAATATATCTATTAGTTTAATACTCCTTCAGAATATAGTGAAGAAATCGAATTTACGTTTTCAGGTACCAAAAAATTAGTATACCAACAGCTATGTCCTCTAAAAGATTTGAACAGATAATGAAATCTTTCAAATGATTACGATTATGAACTCCCTCTGCTCATGTAAATCCTTAACTAAATAAAATTTGTCCCATATACCAAGATGCTGTATCAGCGGATAAATTTACAACATCGAGGGAAGTCTTTTATTATAAACGGAACCGATGGACATGATTTTCTTAGATTAGAATATGAAATACATTTACTGTTTGTCAGCTCTTGCTGCACCGGACAAATTAAACGGTATTTAGTATCATGCACAGTAATGATTAATATAATTTTAAATGAACAAGGATTCATTAAAATAATTTAGAAATCTATCTTATTAAAGAAAGATAAAGTTAGATTAAAAATCTATTTGAATGCACCTCGTATTTTACTCTTGGAATATTGCCCAGTAATTTTAGTTAAAACTTCGTTAGTAAAAATTATCTCAAGCAATGAAGTAACAGATATTATTTCAGACATTCTGCAATATTGTTGCAATGCACTTGAAACCATGCGTCAACAACAAACAAAGTTACAGTTTGTTTCATACACGTACAAAGTTAAACATACAAGAAATCATTGAACATGATACCATTTAAAGCTTAAGAAATAATTAACTGGGTTACAACTCAACGAGTGTAAGAATATTTGCTCGGCCCCATACTGACTGGGGGTTATGATCTCAGCTGGGATATTACGAGCGATCCCGCGAGAAAAAAGTATGAAGCGAGATAGACAGTGATCAGACAGATACGCTTAAGTTAGGTGGTGTGGAAAGTGATCAGTTCTTGTTCTAAAGTGTCTTATTTATTTTAGGAAAATAATAATTGCCTTTATTAAAGTTGTAAAGTATCTGCTTGGCTTAGGCATTTAGGCAGAAAATACAAGTTGTTTTGGGATAATCAATTTAATATAAAAACGATCAACTTTCTTTAAGGATAATCCTACCTATGAGGGTTATCAATCCTAAAAATTAAGAGCTAGGAGTGCTTTCCGAGTCAAGAGCGTTTGTTCCGCCTGTAAGTGTCTTACTATTTTTTTCTTTCTTTGCTTGCTTCTCACCTGGTAATGAAGGGTTACGATACGCCTGCACACATCTACATACATTTGTACCATCACCGAACAACCCTGTTTTTTTTGTTTTAAAATAACGTAAAACTAGATAAAGGACGCTGCCGTCCGTTATATGCAAACGTCGAGGACATAAATGAATTACGGACTTCAAATACCTGTAGTAGCGTTGAATTAAAATAAATTCATTGAAACATTTTACGTTTGTAATTTTAATTAATAAAGCGAATTGTTCATATCATATTTACTACAGTACTTTAATCTATTAGTTTTATAATTACTATTCTCATAATAATTTGGGTACCCATATAAAAATAGGTTGCTTATGTATTTTCTTTTAAATATTGTAAGTGTCGTTAGCCAAATCTAAGGTTCGTTTATTATTTGTCACCGTCAATCAATCTCGCTCAGTTGTAATAACAAGCTGTATTTTGTAAATAAACGATTCCGAGCCTAGATTCCGCTAGCCAATGTTCTTTGTTTTTAGAATTTAAGTCCTATTTAATTTCTTAAATAATTATTGAATTTGTGTATATATGTGTGTTTTCGTGCAAACTTAATTATGTAAAGGTGCCCTTGTACTCAATTTTGGTTATTATTGCACTAGCGTATAACCTCACTTGTAGTTATATAGTGCGCGTACAATAAGTTTGTGACGTTTCGACTCTTGTGGAACGGCACAGTACAATTTTAAGAACTTGCGTTCTTCCCGGCGGCAGCTCTAAGTCTTGAGGGGGGTTCGTAGGGTTGTTAATCGTTTGCCTCCTTGATTCTGGTCAATGAGACCTTGGTTTCGTGATGGGTTTGATTTTAAAATAAAGTCAGGTTGACGGCGGATTTAAATGCTCAGGTATTGATATCAATTTATTAACAACATAAA
>JAHWXV010970470.1:0-11140 GCA_024586415.1 Phrixothrix hirtus | reverse complement strand
TATACTTTCATTGCTTACATTACAATCATTACAGAAATCAATAAGAAGATAAATACAAATAAATCACTATTCAAATTTGTTTTAAAATATTTACGTAATATTATTACCTCAAATCAACGGAAACTCCAAACAAAATACATATAGAGGTCAAAATTTATAAATAAAAAAAGTGGTTTGAAGTTTATTCAAAAACGTTGTCATCACTGCAAAGTTGTAAATTTCAATCTGTAGTTAGAAAAGTTATAAATTTAATCATGACTGTAAAATATGGTCTTTCTAGTCCACGAAGGTAATGTAATAAACATTGAAATAAAGTTGTTTCATTTATTTGTATGAAGCGGCAAATTTTCTAATTTTTATCATTTGAATGACCTCGAAGCTCACTCCATCTTCCGAGTAGCAACTATGCTCTACCTATTGTAAAACAGTCGCCCCTTAATGGATATTGAGTCTAACTGATACTTTGATGCTCGGTGCCAAGGTAATTTTTAGCAGCTCAAAAATTGCTAGTTAATCCCCATTAAATTTCAAAACTGTATTATACATACTTCCTGGCTAAGAAAACAAGCAAAAGATACAATAAAATGTATATAAATAATCCAGAAATATAGCATCACAGATACTTAAGACAAATTGAAACTTTAAACGTAGCCGAGCTTGCAAAAAACTGCATATGAACATGTCGATGAAGTTTGTTTTAGGTGGCACTTTAGAGATTAGAAAACCAACGAACAATATTAGTAGGAAATACTTTCTTGAATATAACCCATATTTTCTGCATTTTCCTTTGAGTTCATTGACCCATCTTGTTAGCCATTTCTATCTTGATGGTTTCCATTTGTACTTCATGGTTCTGTAAGTGATTGTTGAATAGTCACTAATCATTATAGGAAGAATACTTTCATTAAACAACAGTTAACAACCCTAATAAACAATTTCTTGTCTGTAGACAACATGACAGTTCAAAACTTAAAATTTGTAAATTCTAGAACAATTCTTAATTAACTAAAGCAGGACTTTGGCTAAATAAGGAAACAAATGACAAAATGGCTTCGCTTCCTCATTACAGATATGATTTCCTCAATTACAGTTATGAACAGAATACTCTTAGTCATTTTGCACTGCAAAACAATAAAGAAGCTCAGTAGACTTAAACTCAATAAATAGAATTTATTAATGTTAATGCATACAAATATTATACTGAAAAAACCCTATACATTATTTAGTACTGTTAAACTTTTGGTTAACTATTCATAAATGAGCGTAGAATATTAAGTACACATTTACAAACTTTGTGCCATCATTATCTTAACAGTATTGAATGTGTATTGGCAAATAAATGAGTTCGGCCAATTTAAAAGGGCTGTGAGGTTTTGTATGTATTAATGATAATCGGAGATTTTAAGTTCAAGATTTTTAGATTCATTTTGTTGAATTATAAAATAATATAAAATATAATTTAATTAATTATAAAGGATATTATGTGCCTTCTTCCGTAGTTGCAAGATTAATTAAGCTAATCAATCGAGAAGCCTATGCTGTATTAGTTGCGTTTTTTAATCTATACCCGCGTTTGTTTGGTTGCCTAACCCGTATAATATGTAAGGTTTCATAAATTGTTCAACAGATGCCGGCTCAACGTATTGGACCCATTTATAAGTAAAGCAATTACAATTGAAGCAATTTAACAATTCACACGTGAAACTAGATGTTCTTTTGTTATAAATTGAACGACCATCCATTCACTATATTAAAATTGAATTCTATTCAGGCATGTACGTTGTACTTTAAAGAATATAAATGACCTAGAAATTAATTTCGTAGACACTATTGAGCCAATTTATTCGTTTAATTGGTTAAAAGCTTAGCTATATTGTAATTCATTTCAACAATTTGTTAAATTACATCAAAGAAGCTTCAATTAAATTATTGTTTGTGGTTTTAATAAAAAAATTTGAATTACTTTTAACAGGAATTTTAAAATGTTAATTCTATGACAGATTTAATTTTAAGGTCGTGATCCCACGGTTCGCGGTCACCGAAATGAATTCAATTTTGAAATTTCAATATTTGTTGCCAGATTATTATGAATTCGGAAACGGTTTTTTAATATACTATATTTAGTCATTTTAATTGTTAGTTTCTGTAGATCTTTATCCATTGGTAATTTTTTACGGTAGATATTTGAGCAGTTGTGGCACTATCACTATCGCCATCTGTCTATAAAACACAACGTCAGCGAGCCGAAAGCAAAAAACTCGTATCTTTTGCTACACTTGACAAGTTGTACTAACTGCAAGTTCCGTTACTGACGAAACGGCAGTTTGTGGGCAACGTATCAAAACAAATTTGAATGAACGTAAAATGCGTTATAAAAATAGTTTGTTTTAATATAAAATGCGCGAAGAAAGCCGTGCTTTTAGCAAACGATATGAAGTGAGCTACGCTGTGATCCCGCAATTATTTGTGTGACGCACTGCTTAAATTCGGAGAATTCTGCCTTAAAGAAGTAAAGAATAAGCAAGGATTTAGCTTTGTCAGATTTTTTCGATTTGATAAGTATCATCTTCTTTTTCTAGTGGCGTGCAGAGATCGTCCCATCATGCGTTATCAAGGTGTTTACATTATGTCAAGAAAATATAACAAACATGGCAAATTGGTCACAAATGTCCTTAAAAGTCATGAAAAACAGTTTGGCATTTCCAGCTGGCATTCGTAGGCAAAATACTTTTGTATTTCATTGAGTTAATTTCGGAATGTAAAAAACGACACTGCGCAAGCCTCAATCTATAGATGTCACGAGTAAAAAATGCGTCACCATTAGATGATACTTTAATTAAAAGTAGCGGTGAGCAGGTGTTTGTTTTTTGTGGCATTAAAGTTAGGAACTTATTTAAGATGTCTCCAAAAGGGCCTGGAATTGCTTTTTAAAAACTGTAGACACGCTGGTCATCAATACTTGCAGCAATTATAGCGACACATTAATTAAGTTCTATTATAAATCAGCCAGTGATGTATAGGTTATTTATTGTAATGGTGATATGACGTCAGAAAAGCGTTATATAGCAAACCACCCAACGGTGCCATATTCTGCAAAACATGTAAACATGACCCTGCAAATGAAAAATATTATTGTCAACGTTATTTAAAATCAATAGGCGAGTTTTCATGGTTACATGAACCACGTTTTGGCGTATTATTCGAATTCCGGTAACGGTAAATGGCAACGTCGCAATCTATTACCAGGTTACAGTGTGCGTAACGGCATCGGCGGATGGTTAAAAATCGGGTTACCGTCAGCTGACCCCACCTAACCTTTTTTACGAGTTTTGAGGTTAAAAAAATCTGATAGTAGCCAAAAAATATTCATTTGTGGTTTTGGGTTAACTTGCAATTGGGTTACCAAATTTTAAATTTTCGGATTACCATCCGTTAACCTGGTAAACGCAAAAACTCGCTTACTAGTACGTCGTATATAATTTATATTCATCCAGTGTAATAAATAACCTCCATTACAATAACACCAAACTCGTAAAGAAATTGTTGGCAAACATGCAAAACACCACCACACATTACGCAAAAATGTAACTGGAATTTTCATAACAAATTATTTTAATCTAACTTTTTAAGATTTCAGAATTAAATTACCAACTATGACGTCATATTACTACTAAAAAACTCTACATTACATTAATAAACAATATGATGTAACAAACAAAGCTGATGTGCTTTGTGTGTTGCATAACAAATAAAAATTTGAAAAATCTTGATTACTCTAATCATATATATTGCACCTGAATAGATTCAATGCATAGATGATCACTATTAGTGATATCGACATATATTAGGTTATGTTACGTAAGGCCCTTTTACAGAAGTTGGTGCTACTGCACTGATGATGCACCATAATAGCTAAGATGGCCGCCAATGATATGGGGAAGTCGTATTGTATACTTGAAATAGCTAGAAGGAATTCTGTTGCGTGATGACATTCTAGAATATGTTTAGGAAAATCACGATCTACGAATGGTAAAAATAATTTGAAACGACACGCTGTTTGTACAAAGGGAAAGGCCCGGGGTGACCGTGCGTATCAGAAAAATAAATGGATTGTGTTCGTACTACTTAACCAATGAAATCCACGGGAGTCGACAACTAAGACGAATTTGGAATTGCAAATTCCACAACAAACTGTTTGGAAAATTTTGCGGAAGACGACCGGATAATCTTCAGTGACGAGTCAATTTCTCACTTTAGTGGAAAAGGGAATAACATAACCCTCGGAGGTCAATATTGGAGAATTTGCGAAATTTTCCGTTTTGTGCTGTCCCGCACAGAAGTATGACCCCTTCTTTTAAGGAAGCATTAACAGGAGCTGCATATCTCCAAATGTTGTTAATAAATTGGCTGATGTCTCAACTGCATAAGGACAGGGAACATTTTGTTTTCCAACAAGACGGAGTACCGTTCCACTGACAACGGGATGAAAACGTTCAACAGTATTTATCGTAGTCACAAAGGAGTTTCGATTTCACACCATGCGACTTTTCTCTACGGGAATACGCGAGATGCAAGGTTTTTCCCGTTAACTTCTTGATGATTTAGATGATATGTTATAATGTATTATAAAAGCTACGGCAAGTGTCAATGTAGATATGCTACACCGGGCATGGGATGAATTAACCTATCGCCGTAATGGATGTTGCGTGATAAATGCAACATATATTGAATATTTATGAATTTAAAAATAAACTTGGAGAATTTCAATTCCATTAAATAGATTGAGAAATATTTAATTTGCCTATTTATTTTTTATTAACCTTGTATTTTGATTAATAAATAGGTAGCACACAACTAGCAAAAACATTTGGTTTATGTTTTCTACCGTCAGAGTACTATATGTAAATTCTGAATGAGGCTGTTTGTGTTTTCAGAAAATAAGATAGTTACGTCATCAGCGATGTATCATACCACACTCAGATTGAACTAGGAAAAGTCCATTCATGTCTAGGTAGAAATATAAATACTTTTCTGTAGACATCTATTTTAATCATATTTAACATTTAAAGTAATTATTTACTTGTAAACAAACATTTTTACCATCAACATTTGAAATTCGTATTTGTTAATTGATATCAAAACGATAATTGATAATATTTTGATTTCATTAATTTAAATTTCTTACGTTTCTGTTTTTATAAGTTATTAAATTTTATCCAAATTGAATAAATTGTTTAATGCTGAAATTGGCATTTCTTCAAGATAAAACGAAAGCTTTTTTATGTAACAAAAATCCTAAAACAGGTAAAAGGTACACAAGTTTGCGGGGCCGATGACCTCTAACTCAAAATAAATAAACCGCTCGATCAACCGCGGCCACGAAACAATGTGTTTACAGCAGAATGTATAACTATTGCACAAATAAATTAAGGAGAGTAGCTACTCTTTGATAATGATTGCGACAAGCTAGTTGCCATTCCAGAGTAAACCATCAAAATCTGCAGAAATTATCTCGCCAAAACAAAACGAATGGGAATCAAGTAAAAGTATTTAGTTTTAGAGGAAGAAAAAACAATAGCGACTTATCGGAAACGTGTTACCACTTGTAAAAAAATTTCAACGTGTATCAGTACCTCCCCTATTAAGGAATATTTGGAATTAAAATAAACTTAAACGAAGGGGAAAAAAGAAAAAACAAGGAAAGAAACCTGGCGAAGGATAGAAGAATTTAAATGCCCAAGCTAATCTGCAGGAACCAAAAGTTGTAGAAGACATACATGTTCGGGCTATGGAGAGTTGTTCGAGACCCTCCCTCGAAATTTGGATCCCGTTCTCGGTGGCTTTGTTGTGATGTTACGAAGAACACTCGAACTTTGAAGAGATTAATCATGTCACCCACGATATCTGGTAAAATAACTGAAGTGTGACACATTGTTTTTTATTTTTTATTGAAAAATAGTTTCATTTTTCATAGGGGTAACTACTAAATGAATTCCTTTCTTTGTAGTATTTTTCTTGAGATTCTCAAATGTTTTGCCTTCGCGTTTTCTTTAACGTCATCAGCTTATTCCGATCTCCCGTGCTGGAAGATCAATTATCTTAATAATTTGATTTTTAACATGCTAAGGCTTGCCAATGCATTTTACAGATTTCCATATTGTATCTTTATTCTTTCTTGGCGCGCCTTAGGAATTTTAAGTTTAGATTCCTAGTTTATATTAATATCAGTTAATTGCGAGTGTTGGTTTAACACATTGAGTTCATTTATTTCAATTTCAAAAATTAAAATACACGTATCAAATTGTTCAGCGGAATCACAACTTTACATTTTAAATCAGTTTGTCGTTAAAATTATTCAAGAAAACTATTGCATTATGTCATATTTTAGCAATTTTATAGTCATTATGGACATGTTTCATCGTCAATTCCTGTATTAACTATTTTCTCAAATTTAAGTAAAAATATCGGCTTTGTGACAAAAGCTTCCTTTAATGGAAATTTATTATGGAATTTACCCGTTAAGTGGGTGCGCGATTACAGTCGCTCTGCATTAGGATGTGCGCTATAGTTGCAACAATTTTATTTGTAATATTGATAGGTGAAATAATAATAAAATTGAAGGATTTTGAAAAAAATGCTCACCAGCTGATTACAGGTTGTCCGCTTAAGAGGTTAACTGTAATTTATGGCCTCCGTTAAACACTAGAATCCTATATGACCGTTTGCAACAAGTTTATAATTTTATGCAATTTCTTTTAAAAGCAATCTGCAAAATAGGATAGAAATTGAATCTTGTAGGAATCATCTATTTGCTAACAGAAAAAGTACAGCACCATCTCTTAGGCTGCTTATTAAGAATATGTAAGCTTCCATCGGCGGCCACTTGACTTTAGTCATGTTTTTTTACATTTTTAAATCTTTCCTATAATTTATAAATTATAATGATGCAATGGAATAATGGGGAAGAAAAGTTAAAAATTTG
Organism: Phrixothrix hirtus; assembly: GCA_024586415.1. Taxonomy (NCBI): domain Eukaryota; kingdom Metazoa; phylum Arthropoda; class Insecta; order Coleoptera; family Phengodidae; genus Phrixothrix; species Phrixothrix hirtus. Next base: position 4,158 of record JAHWXV010970470.1, on the reverse strand, counting down.
CTACGGTATACTAACTTCAGATGGCGCGAATTCTACCTTAATCTTTAGGCAATAGCAACCATACCGTTGGCATAGAAACCAATAGACAAAATGGCGCGGCATCATTATGAGAGATTGTAGACTTTTCACTATAAGCTGGAGCCTTTAAGAATTCTTCTTCAAAATTGTTTTGCAAAAATAATAGGGCAAGTTTAAAACATTTTATTAAAATGTGGACACGCCTTTTACTTAAATATTTAATAATTCCATAATTTAATAAACTGACAATTTGTTATCTTTGAAAAATACACACTGTAGTTTTAAGCAAATATTTATGCTTACATTTTTTAAGGTGGTTCAACATCACCGAGGTGCAGGGTTAGTAAATTCATAATTTTATTAAAAATTATCTCTAATTTACCTACATAAATCAAATAGTGAACTTTCTTATCATTCAATAAACTAGTGTATTTGAAGTAAAAATATTGGGTAGCTAAGTTTTTAAATGGCGTAATGTTTGAATTAAATTGATACCAAACTATTATTTTAGTAGGCGATAAATTCAATATTTAAACATAGCACGAACTGTGATAATGTTAGTTTTTTTAAATTTTATTTATACGTTTCTTTCAGTTTTGTATTTTTTTAACCGTTTTCTGTTAATAGTGAAACGCGTGAAATGTAAGAAGACTTTTGAACTAGAAAAAAGTGGATAGAATTTTTTAAAATAAATCATACATAAAGAGTTGTGAAAATACAAATATCATGCCCAAGGTCAAAGAAATCATTAAAACTGTTGAAATTTTTTCAAAAAGACTCATCCGACTTTTGAAAAAAATTCGCTATATTTGGTTACACAGTTGAAAAGCTTTTGATTTAAGATGTTTCGCTTGCCGAAATCCTAAAACCGACAACTCTCTCGTTATTCCTAGAATTTAAAGCCACTGCAACTCCTCAAAGATGACTTGCTAAATCGACAGAAATTTGGATAATTTCACATTGTTATATTCACCTAGCACTGACGTTTAAATTAAACTGCAGTTCTTCCGTCTTTGATCAAACATTTTCAACAGAAACGACATGGGCAGAATTTTTTAAGCCTAGTTGAACCGACTGCCATATTTTAATTCATATTTAATTATGGTATTGCAATAAGCTGGCCTGGCCAGAGCAAACGAGAACAATTAATTTTGTTTAGTGCAATTCTTTACGCTTATTTGAAGTTACCTGTCAACCCTCTTCAAGGAGGTGATTTACCTTTCACTTTTTTGTGGACTACCAATTTGTAATGCAAACAACGAACAGTTATTTAAAATTTTATTTAATACATTGAGATAACGCCTTTAATATAAAACAATTATTATTTTAACGAATTATACTTTACATAGGAAATACAATAAATGCTGCATTGTTAATTATTTGAAATTTAGACAACGCCTGTCGGTTAACAATTGTAAACAATTTTCAAAATGTTAATGAAATTTTTTTACATCAACAAATCTTTAAAAATCGAGTAAAGTTCCTTTGTTAAATGAAATTGTTTTCACTTATGAGCGTTTCTACTTGCGTAATGATTTCGAAGTTTACCAAACTATTGGTAATTTAATTTACTCATAGCTTGTACAAAGTAAATTGTTAATAATAGCTTGTATTAATTATACTGGCATGTGTTTTTACATGAATTGAATGTGAATTGTCTTCTTTGACAGAACTTGAGTAATTTGATATTGCTGATTTCAAATCTGGCTTTCATTTTTTTTTGCATCACATACGGTTTTTTGTCAACATAAATAATCTTTGTCTTTATAGTAGTATTTATAAAATCATGTAAAAAGCCAATATGTTAACATAAAAAATAAAAAAGATAACAAAATGAACATGAACTATTTTTTGCTCTTAGAAAATCTTCCTTTTGCCCGAAAAGCTCGGCCATAGGAACATTCCTCTTTAACTTTCACCAATAATCCGCCATCATTTTGGATCCCATCGCCTCTGAGAGTTTTTTTCAATTTCTTTACAGTCCTGGTTTATCGATCGCCTTGCTCTTCAAAAAAATCATCAAGATTTTTTGGAAAATGTCCAAAGCGCATGAAATAAGTGAATTTTTATACCTTAAATTCGTCTAGGATGTTCTTCGCAATGTCCACATACTTTGGGTCTATTATTTACTAAAAATGTATTTACAACTTCCTTAAAAACTTTCCAGGCATTTTTTTCGGCGCTGTTCATTGCCGCTTCAAACGTTTCAGTTTTCATTAGAGTTCCAATTTCAGAACCAACAAAGATACCTTCTTTAATCTTCGCTTTTGATACACCAGGAAAATTTTCACACAGGTATCGGAAACATTGACCAGTTTTGTCCAACGCTTTCATAAATTGCTTTATTATACCATGTTTAATATGGAGTGGAGGTAATAATACTTTTTAGATTTTCACTCACAACATTCTTATTACCAACTGTGAAATGCTCTTGTTGGGCAATTTCGTTTTACTCAGTTTTGGTTTCTAGCTCTACTATTCTACTTACATAAAAAATATGCACATTGCTGACCCAGGAGTAGGCGCAAAATCTTTAAGTAGCGTGAGTTTTGTAGTCTATTTCTAGCAAGAACCTCTTTAAGATTTTCGTAATGCTCTTTCAATTGGGTTGAATGGCCAACAGGAACAGATGCATAAAATTTGCCGTTGACTCGTCTATGAAAAATCTCCAGTCAGCGAGTCTATGTTCGGAAGTACCAAGCTGAATAACATTTTTACAATACTGGGTGCCTCAGAACGTTCACTCCAACTAATAACTCCCTTATGACAAAAGTAAAAATTTTGATTTTTGGAGGTTATGCATTAGTCGTAAGGGAGTTTACATCTGTAAATAAAAGTCTATGTTTTGATGTTTAACTTCGGCGCTGGCAATGTCAAATTTGAAAAGTCAAATAGAACACTCTGTATATTGTCACGTCAATAAAAAGCCAGTTTTATTTATAATTCATTGGTCTAAAACCTAAAAATGTTGAATGAAAAAATTTTAAAAAACACACTTTAGAAAAGGAGATTGTCTATTGTACAAAAAACTTAGTTGTCTTGGATTGTTTGTTTATTAAATTTGACAGTCAATAGAAATTGTTCGATCAACTTATTTATATGCCGCAAAATGCCAACGTTATTTACGTGTAACGAATATGTTGACATGGGAGAGAGTGTCAAATTCTGTTAAGAGAACGATTTCCGAACCGTGCTGCTCCAGCCCACACAACGTTTGCCAAAGTCGAATAAAAATTGACAAGCGGTACTTTTCCTAATGGCAAACAGCAAAGAGTTCGTCAAAGAAATATACGGAGTGAAGATAACTTAATAGATATTTTGGCATACATCAATCCTCATGCTTCCGTCCGTCAGGTTTCAGTAGCAATGAATATTAGTAAGACATCAATACAAAGAAAAGAGTATTGAAGGTGCATCAGTACTACCCATTCAAGATCCACTTTGTACAAGGTCTTACGCCTGAAGATCCTCAGACACGGTTACAATTTACAGCAGAAACTCTAGTTAAAATTCATGATAATCCTTTTTTTAAATAATATTCTGTGGAGTGATGAAAACCGTTTTCATAATAATGGAATTGTAAATCGTCACAATTCCCATTATTGGTCGAACCAAAATGCGCATTGGATACGAGAAACAAATTTGCAACACATTTTGGGGGTTAATGTTTGGTGTGGTTTACTAAACGGCCGTATCGTTGGTCCGTACTTCTATCAAGGTAGTTTGACTGGCACACGCTACTTACATTTTATGCAGACTGATTTCCTCGAATTGCTGGAAGACATACCCATCAACGAAAGAAGAGCCATGTGGTGGCAACAAGATTGTGTTCCTCCCCACAACAAACAAGAAGTAAAGGAATATCTAAGCAGGGTCTACCCAAACAGCTGTATCAGAAGATATGGATCCATACATTGGCCTGCACGGTGTTGCTTCGCGGTCTAATTTGGCAGCAAGAGGTAAGTGCTCTAATTACGTTTCGCTTATTGCGTAACTGGTTTATTAGACTGCAAAGCAAACTCATTTTAGGGCTGTGTTACTTAACACAGACCTAAGGATTTAAAATACCCTTATTTTCTTTACAATTTTATTACTGTAAAGGTTCGTCTACCTGCGTGTAGAGAATGCAAATTCTTTAAT
>JAHWXV010970220.1:0-10096 GCA_024586415.1 Phrixothrix hirtus | reverse complement strand
ATCATAGCTACACTCGCTCAATATTTGGCAATAATTATTTGGGTTTAGCGAGTTGTCTATAATTGAAATTTTAGATATTCATGTTTATCTTTTTTTTTGGTATTCAAAGCGTAAATAGCTTAACGAATTATTTAGACGATTTTTGACGATCGTAATTCTTTTAAGACACATTCTTATTACCAAAAGCAAACTTTTTTTAAAAGCATCTAGGTTACCAACTTTATACCAGAGGCGTGCTGAAGATCCATGCCACTCTCCGTTAGGTATTCTGGCAGCTGGTCATTATCTCTCCTTTTTTTCTCTGTCACGTGGTCGCAGGTAAGAGCCATTTGAAATGTGGCAGATATAAAATTTGGCGGGTTTTGTTACAATATCTGTGACAGTACATATTTCTTCATTAATCGGAAAACCATCTGGTGTCCATTGTTCATTATTTACAGTTTTCGCTGACGTTTTATGATCTACTCTCACTATCGGCAACTACTGAATTCAAGAAAAATTTCTCTTAGGTCAAGCATAGAGGAGAGTTTCTCTTCCTGTTACTCAATTTTACTATTCGCTAGCTGTGATAACGTAGAATCCGCACTTTCTTTGTGGCTCTCACCCAGATTGACACAAAACTTAATTTAAACGCACTATTCAAATTGAACGTGCATTTTTCTCATAATATAAAGCCATAACTGACAAGTGACGCGAAATTTTCCGTCTACCCCTTCTGCATAGTCGAGATCGAGCGAACAAAGGTCAATAATACTGACGAGTTGTAAAATATTCCTTTGCTCGTATCTAGCAACTTTACGAACAAAGATCTTATGTCATCATGTATGAAGTAAAGCATTTGATTCGGTCATTATTCTAAAGTGTGTCGCTTGCCTACGGATGCGCAGCGTAGTGAATATAAAAGGGGCGCTTTTGTCATCAAAGAAAGTTCTGTGTAAACGATAACATGGTGCCGCGCGAGATCTGTTCCACCACTGGTGCCAATCGCAACAAAAATTGGGGTACGCTTTCCAACAGATGAAGCCTTTTGTAAATAAATGGGATCCAGCTCTTCTAAACTTCTTTGCTTCGGCACGCCTCAGTGAAGGGCTTCCATTTTAGATAGAACTTTTTCTGGCGAAAAATATATGCCTCTTCTTTTCGCTCTGCTTCGCATCAGTGGGCAAGACAGAATTGGACTTCAAATATTTATACTAATAAATACGTTCCTTTCAATCAGTTTCACGAACAACAAAAATTAAGAGTCTCATCAAAGGAGAACTCGCAACTCCTACTCTTCCCGCTTGAGATTCTTTAAGTTGGTATTTAATGAGAAAAAGTAGGAAATGCTTATCTAAATTGTAACTATTATTTGTTTTGGCATTGGATTAATTTGACATATTGCGCATAGAAATTTAAACACTCGAAGAAGAGTATTTCCTAGTTTACTTAATTTCTAATTAAATCCTACGCCTTGATTAATATGTTTTGAATGTGATAATATTTAATTATATATTGAATTAGTTTTTTTACCTTGTTTAATCAATAAAAGTTAATGGGAGAATGCTTTTATAAATTCTGAATTTTTCCAGAACGAGTTTCCGTATGAAAAATCTATTCTTCTAAGTCATGTCTTTGACTGTAAACATAATTATTAATCTAGGTTCACTTATGTAGTGACAGTAATGTTTAAACGGTTTAATATTCGCAACTAAGCAATACCATTGCAATACTAAATGTAGTTCCTCAACAAAAATCGAGATGACTTGTAGGTCGGTAGTCGGGCGTGGTTCGCTTCGAAGGTGCTTGAGACTCACCGGTGAGCTTGAGGCGCGCCAGAATCAACTAGAGCAATCTACGGCTGCAACCTACACGTCTAATGGGGAAACGTCGTCATAAATTAAACAAGCTACGTTACCGAAATTCCTGTTAAAATCAAGTTCCTTAACAAAATTAATATATTTGTGATCATTGATAGACAGATAGTCTGGTAAAAAATTATTCAAATTACTTATAAACCTGTAACTTTGTGTAAAATATTTTAAATATGCGCGATTAAAACTTCCGAACTGTTACGAAATTCTAGCTCGTTTATAATTATACTGCCTACTTACTTAAATCTGTATTAGTTAATCACGAAAGAAAGCAGTTTTAATAGCTGCCTTGGAGCAATACGCTGGAGACTTCAACGATCCATCAGAAGACAAAATTAGCTCGATGACAAAATCCTAGCAACAATAAATCAAAACATCGTCTAAAAATGTTTAAGAAATATTAACTGTATTCGTAAAGAGGTTGGCGACAGTGCACAATGGGAGGACGGATATAAAGCGAGGATAATTGCAACTTATGGGATACTTATTTTACCGTCTTGACAGCCTACGCTCTTATAACCCATCTTGTTCCTACCTACGATACTTACTACTATTAATGCATCATGATATTCTATTGTTTAGTTACAGATTTTGCTTTTGTATTACTAAATATCGTAAAATTAAATACAGGATGCTCTGACAGTATTAAAATCTCTAACAATTTCGTTTTGAAAATTCGACAAAAGTTTGTCCTACATGTTACCTCAAACTAAAGAAGTTCAGCCACCAACTAAATAATTTAGACTGCAGTATCGAATTGCTTTTTTGTAAACTGAAAACTAGTAATCACAATGTACAGCTCGAATATTTAAAACATCAAAGACGCTTCCCATGAACACGGCAAAATCAGTTTCGAATACAAACGGTTCCAGACTTCTGTAATCCGGGCTTAGATGATCCGCAATTATGTAAAATTTGTACTTAAAGTTCCAATGTTTTGGCTGCTAGTGAAATACGCCGGCTTCAAAGGTCCGTTTCGACTTAGATAACAGTTCGTAGTTTGAAAGGTTCGTAAATGTTTTTAAAATTTTGAAAAAAATGTAGAAGATATATTCTAAATTTGAAGTGCGTCAGAAGATCAATTTATAACAGACAAAGTTAACGGGGCAGCACATCTAAACATTTTAACAACATTCGGGCATTCAAGCTCGTTTGCTCTGAAAAGTTCCAGACCTGTAAGCATTCTTTGATACCCTTTGATAAAATGAGAATTCATGCATATTGTTAATAAGAACGTCTGGTCTCCAAAAAGCCAAAATTCAATCACCTTCAAAAGCCGCCATGCTAAAAACTAGCATTTAAAACGAATTAGTGAAAACGGTCACGTGCACATACTCTTCAAATTAAACAAATTATTCAAAACTATGATCTTCCAGCAGTCTGCAACTTTGCCTCAAAAGAGCGCAATGTTACAGAGATCGCGTCAGTGTCCTTAAGATCAATTATTGTTTCGTTTACCTTAATGTAGACTATTCCCGCTTCCTTTAGACTTTGACATCCATTTTGTATTTTATGGATACTAAATGGTCATGTCTAATTGAAGACACAGGAATCTTTGAAGCTTCACGGTTTCTTAAAATTTAGTGTTCTGTCCAATAATACAAGCTTTGGTACTAATAGAATTTTGCGGACGTCAGTGTTTCTCGAATGAATTGTATGCTTCAGTTGATATTTCTTTATGAACTTAGTATGGAAAAGTTCTGCTTCCTAAAATTATTTATTGTCAAATTAAAGAATGAGTAGAAGTACTTATCAGAAAAAATGAAGTAAATAGAGAATCAGAGCCAACAAAATGAATCGTTAGAAACGCTATAATTAGCAAAAACGACAAATTTGGTGGGCAGAATCAGTAAAATGGGTAGCTTAGCTCAAAGTTTATAACGTACTCGTTAAATTCTTAGATGAAATAAAAACGTAAAATTAATTAATGTCGATAAGAATGGTTTTTACTTTTCCATCTGAATGTATTCATCTATTTTCCATTTAAAATTGAAGGCTGTAAAATTATTACGGATTTTTTACTGTAGGCATTTATTTTACCAAAGATGTTCGTTCCTTTTTTAATTTAAATTGTTTAGAAATATTTAATATTTGACCTAAAGGTATTTAAATTATTCAAATAGCTTTTGTTGTCCGGAGTGGTAGATAGTGCTTATCATTTAACGGTACATATGAGTGGTCGTAATTTCGTTAGCAGTGCAATAATCTGAGATATTAAAAGATGGCATTTTTCCTCATTGACAAGGTCTCACTAACTATATTAATTCTGTATTAATATATTATGTGACGTCACCACGTCCGTACATTAAAGAGAGACTTTCTCGTGATCAACAAGCTTCCAATTAACTAGCAATTAACCCCAAAAAGGCTTCATCGCGATTAAACGACACGTCCATAATTAGAACTAAAAGCAGATTCCGAGAATAACACGTTTGATAAAATAATGGATTTATGAAACGTGACTGAATGGTAATTGTATAATTTACCATTAAAATTAATAAATCCAACCGGATATTATAAAAAGTAATTGAACACTTACGTGAATTTAATTATTCAACCAAAGAGGGTAATTGTGTGTACCGTACATAATACGAATTAAGGTAAAAAAATTAACTAAAGTTTTCAATGTATACGTTCTAGCTATTTGTAAAACACTTAGCAATAAAAGTGACCGCTTCATGTTGATCCAGTCGAGTAGAATGGAAATTCTAATAAATTGGGGATAAAAAAGTTATAGTTAGTTAAACAACAAAAGTATATGTAACTTTATAATTTATATTAGGGTTCTTCGGTTAATGAGTAAATAAGATAGTTGCCAATATACCTGACTTGAACAGTCATTTTAATATTAAATAAACTCTATTGAAAAAATTCTACATGAGGTTTTTTTAGATCCAAAAGAACGTAAACCGAGTGCAAATTATTTCAAAACACGCTGATACGATAGAGCCCATCCTCCTGATCACCGCTACTAAAGGCAAGTTTTGCCACGCTTAAAATAAAAGAAATTATCGTTACTAAACTGCTAGATTAAAACCCCTATTTTATTCATTTCTGTCATTTAGATACATACAATGTCATACCGAATAAACTGAAGCAAATAGGAATAAATTTTCGAAGCAGCGTGTTCCTACACATACATTAAGCAGCTGTTCGACGCACAAATTATTAAGTATAATGAGTTCAAGTTACTTAGATGCTTACAAATTGTAGAACAAATAGAATTACTCGATAGAATCAACAGAAACAGTAGAATCTATAGAATAATTAGTATCAGTATAATCGATACGATGAGTAGGATCACTAGAAGATTAGATAGATCAAATCTTTAGAAGTACTAGATCAACTGGAATTTGAGAAATTGAGAGGTTAGCGGAATAAGAAAAATGTTCAAAATCATAGATTCGGTAGAATAGCTAGAATCAATAGAATAGCAAAAAGCAACAGGATCAATTTTAAAAGAGCATACTCAATAAAAAAAATCGACTGAGTGGAATTCGTAGAATAGCTGAAGTCATCAGAATGAGTGGAATAAATAGAGCTATTAGGGAGAATAAAATTCGTGAAATCGGTATTTATTTTTATTTGTTTATTTATTAAAAACTAAAACAATAGGTTCGGTAAAATCAATGGAACCAATAGGTTTCCTGAATTTTTAGAATTATTAAGATCATTAGATCAACAGGATTAGTAGTATCATCAGAAGCAACAGATTTTCTAAAATCTGTAGAATTAATAGATCAAGTGAAATCCATAGAATCAAAAAATTCGCTCGAGTGGGGGAAAAAAGTTCAGAACCGATTAAATAATCATAATTAGTAGAAATTATTGTCAAAGATAAATAGAAATACCCAACAGAAATATGGAATCAGTAGAAATTCTAGAGAATCAATAGAATACAAAGACTTCAACAAAGTAGAAGTGGTGAAATCAATAAGTTCGATATAGGTAAATTAGATGGAATCTATAGAACTGCCGGAATCAGTAGAATAGTTAACATCAACAGAATCAACGGGATGAGTAGCATCAGAAACAGTGGACTTAATAAAATCCATAGATTCAGTTGAATCTATAGAATTCAGCTCCTTTCCTATTATTACGAAAAGTCGGAAGAATTAGTATAATTAATAGAACCACTATAATCAGTAATGAAGCATGATTTGGCTAAAATAACAGTATAAGATGTATCTATTGTCATAAGTATTGTATAAATAGAAGATAAAATAAAAAAATTATTCAATACGATCCTTAGAATCGCCAGAACCGTCATAAAAAACAGAATAGTGTATAGAATCACTAGAAACATAGAACAGTAGAAAGGGTGCAATTGTTAAATTCGATATAATATGCAAAATCAACAGAACCAGGACCATCCGGTAGTATTAAAGGGATCAGATACATCTATTGTCAATACTAAACAGAAAAATTGAATCAGTCAAGTCAATAGAATCGCTAGACTGGATAGAATCAATGGAATAAAGAGGGTAATTAAAACAGTAGAATTAGTAAAATCAATAGAAATCGCTGGAACGTAAAAATTCGATTAATTCCATAGACATGACACATTTTGCACAAAAGATAGATTCAATCGAATCAGAAGCAGTAGAATAGCTGTAATCAACAATATGCGATCAATCTACCCCTGTATTAAGGAATAAATAGGATTAGTCAATAGAATAATGGAATCTACGAAATCAGTAGAAGTTCTAGAGTTGCAAGAATAAATGGAATCACTAAAAGCATTAAAATTGTTGAAATTAGTAGAAACGGCAGTTTTGTGTTCGCTAAAATTAGTAAACGGTTAGAATTGGTAGATTCTATGGAATCAGTAGAATGGCTAAAATCGTCAAATTAAAGAATAATTAAAACAACTCAACAGGAGAATGGAATCAATAGAATCAGTAATCCAGCTAGTCAGAAAAATCAAAAGAATAAATAATCATTAAATTTGGTAGAATTGGCGAAATCAGTAGAAATAATAAATTTAGATTAGCTGGAATTAAAAATTCGATAGAATGAATGAAACCTCTAGAATAAATAGAAAAGCTAAAATTAGCAGAATCAATACAATTGCTGTCAAATTAAAGAATAATTATAACAAGTCAGAAGAATGGAATCAACAGAATCAGTAGCGCAGTGAATCGGCAAAATTAACAGAATAACTAGGGTCATTAAAATTAGGATTGGCGAAATCAATAGAAACAATAAATTTAGATTAGCTGAAATTAAAAATACGATAGATTCAATGAAACCTCTAGAATCAATAGAATAGCTAAAATTGGCAGAATAAATACAACTGCCGTCAAATTAAAGAATACTTGTAACAACTCAGAAGAATGGAATCAACAGAATCAGAAGCGCAGCTAGTCGAAAAAATCAACAGAATCAGTAGAACTGACGAAATCAGTAGAAACAATAAATTTAGATTAGCTGGAATTCAAAATTCGATAGATTGAATGAAACCTCTAGAATCAGTAGAATAGCTAAAATCGGCAGAATCAACATGACGAGATTAAAGAAGAATTTGAATAACTCAACAATAAAGTGAAATTAGTAGAATCGCTTTGATAACATCTGTAGAAACAATATATTGAGTAGAACTCAGATTGGGCTAAATCGGCAAAATTAATAGAATTATTAAAATCAAAAACGTGAATAGAATCATAGGTTCAGCAAAATCGAAAAAATCGACACATTCGATATAATCAATAGAAATAATAGTATTGAATAAATACTAGAAAAGGAACTTCCAGAAAATTTCTTTTTTCAATACCTTTTACAGACCTTGGATTAACAATCACAGATAGATGTCAAAAGGGATGATACTTCTTATAAGGATGTATACATCAGCTTTATGCTTATTTTGTAACCTTTCCAATCATTGTAACCCGTTAGACTACCCTAAAATAATTCGTCGAGTACTTTCAGCTACTCTATTGGATTAAAATCGTTTACCTGTAATATGTTTGAATTTTGGGAGTTACTCTTGAAAGGTAATTCTCATGTAATTGTAAAATTCTTAAAGACATTTTGACTCGGTAAGGTTCTTTCTGCACTTACAAAGTTATAACAAACGTCTTTGCCCTAAACTTTTCATAACTGAGATAACTTATAAATCGTCTGCTTAGAGTCGAGTTTTGTCTTCCCAGAAGTCACAATAATCTGGGTGTGGTGTAAATGATTTCGATATCCATTGCTCGACGACCACCAATAAATCCTAAGTTCTTGGCTTAAAAAGCAAACTCTAGAACCTGCGCCCGTCAAAACACTTTCGGCATGCATTTAGATCAAGTTTAAGTTTGGGTAAGTTAAATATAAAGCTTAGAGGAGAGCAGTTTTCGTAAATTTTTCTGAGACTTTTTGCTCCATAGGAGATTTGAACTCATTTCAAATCATGCGGAGTTGTCGGGAATCTTGAGAGCTTGGATTTTGGAAAAAGTAATGTCTGGACAAGTCCCGTGCTAACAGATACCTCTGGATTGAGGCCCTACTATTGATCATTCGGCGCCCGGTGCGCTCGCCGTTAAATCCAGCTCTGGATGTGTAAGAAGGACTAGATGGTGATTGAGTTCGCTAAAAAAGCGTCACTGGATGATCAGGCTGGCTCTTCCTGCTTTCAGAGATCTTCCAAACTGAATTATTCTTACTCAATGTTGTTATCGCATCAAGTCTTTCTTAAAAATGTAAGCCGATATCATAACTTAGACTTGCTAATTAAGTTTGTAGATGTCACGACTGTTTACTCATCCAAGTTTTTCTTCACTATATGATTTTTCAAGTTTGTCTCGAAAAATCTCGGTATTTACCTGTAATACAATACCTATTTATAATATTTTAAATATTTAATCATCAAGTATTTTCGGCACAGCTTCTGAAATAAAAGAAGGGATGGAAGTGTTAAAATAAAAAGAGTAGCCAAATACAGTTTTTAATTATAAAAGAATTGAATATTAGTGTCGGTTAAATAAGATAATTTACCAGAAACGATTTTTATTAAAAATAAATATAAAACAATCTTCAAGTCATTTATTATTTTAAATAATAATAATGATTACCATTCTACCGCAAGCAATAAAATACAAAATAATAAATTGTAATCGTCCGTATGCAGATACATAAATAATGTTAATGGCAATTATAATTTGCAATTAATTGTCGAGCTAATCATAATAATTATATGAAGTAAATATAATCATTCCGGTTTGCATTCAACTTTTACCCATTATTTTTTTACACGATTGAATGTGTGATATAACAAAGTCACTACTGGACATTTATTTCATGTAACTAACCACATAGAGAAGCACGCCTACGAAGTATGCACGATTAAATTATATAATTTAGTAGTAAAGAATTACAATTTTTATAGTGCACATTTGAAAGGTTAAAAAATTTGAAAATTGCACAAGGTTTTTTCAGTAGCAAGGACGTTGTGCTCAGGAAAGCGCATTACACTAAATCATTTAAATGCTACTTGTTTTTGTCAGGACATTTGGTATAATATGATTGTATCCCTATTTGGTTTAAAAGTTGTATAATTAATATTACCAAAGAAGTTTGAAAAATTATGTAATTTATTCGCTATTCACTATTTTGCAAAATTATTTATAATATATTTATAATATAGTATATACATAAAATGCTTAAAAATTATTTAAAAATTTTCATATTATAAAATTCGTAATACATTTTTCATTGTCTTGTCTGCAAGTAATTAGTATATATTTGTAATTACAATAAGACATTGGTACAGTTCTTAAGAAGAGTGAAAAACGTGGGAAAATGTTACGCAGTGTAACAATCGTTACAATTTGTAATAACACATTAGCACTTGCTTCAGGAGAAATCCGTCTTTTTCTATTTCACGTAGACATTTAATGTAATTAATTAAACTATGTTTGTTGTAATTTGTCTTTAATGCTTAACAAATTTTTACGCTTTAATTTAGCAAGTCAAAATACCTTAATATTGTTTTTATTTTTAACCGCTATCTCTGGCCAGCTAATCCGTTATGTCCACACATCACCAATTAAAATGCAAGTTATTGCACTTGTCCATTTGCAAAAGTAATTATTTATAAAGTGCAATTATATTAAATTTTTACATAATTTCGAAAGTTTTGGTATAAACCAGTGATTCTTAAACAAAATTCTCGTGAAAATATTTTTATAAGTGACATAAGAAATATATTTACGAAAGGTAAATCACCTCCAAATTACTTTTTCTGGATTGACTAAAAAGTC
>JAHWXV010970129.1:0-10134 GCA_024586415.1 Phrixothrix hirtus | reverse complement strand
AATGCAAGAACTATAGAGCTATAAGTTTATTAAGTGTAGCTGGGAAGGTGTTTGGTAGAATTATAATCGATAGAGTTCGCATAAATACTGAAAGGAAGATGTGGGATGTACAGTGTGGGTTCATGCCTGAATGAGGGTTCGTGGATCAAATGTTTAATTTGCAGCAAATGGCCGAGAAGTTTTTGCTTGTTAATGAGAAAATATATTGTATATTTGTGGATTTAGAGGAAACGTATGATAGTGTAAATAAATGCAAGTTATGGGCAACTCTGACAGAGTATGGGGTAAAGGGAGAACTACTGAATGCAATAAAAGCAATGTATGATGGAAGCAGAGCATACATGAGATTGAACGGTACAGTTAGTGAGTACTTTGAAATTGAGCAAGGTGTGAGACAAGGATGTGTGATGTCTCCTTGGTTGTTTGATATATTTATGGATAAATGTATGAGAAGTGCATGTGAGGACTTGAGTGGTATAAATATAGGCAGCGAAGATGTAAAAGTGTTGATGTATGTAGATGATGCAGTACTAATAGCTAAAAGTATGAGCCAAATCAAACGAATGTTGAATAAATTTGTAGAAGTGAGTGAAAGAATGGATTTGAAAATCAATAGTGGCAAAGGTAATGGTCTTCAATAGAAATGGTGAAAAGGAAATATGTTGGCTGATGTTGGGTAGCGAGATAATTGAGCAAGTGGATAAGTTTGCTTACCTTTGCAGAATGTTTGCGAATGATGGGCGAATAGATAGTGAAATTGAAAACAGAGTGAATGCAAGTAGGGGAATAATTGGCAGCATGTGGTTAGTAAGCAAGAGCGAACAGTTAAGTATGGAAGCATAGAAGGCCGTGTACAATAGTGTATCTGTTCCAACTGTTTTATATGGTAGTGAGACTTGGGTATGTCAGAAAAAGCATATGTGTAAAATTAACACCCTAAGGTACTTAAGAGCTGCATGTGGCAAAACGAGACGTGACAGAGTAAGGAATTAATGGGTGATGGATAGGTGCCTGAACTGTATGAAAGAAGTGCATTAAGATTGTTTGGACATGTGGAACGAATCAGTAATGAACGATTAACAAAGAGAATATATGAGGCAGGTATGAATGGGAAACTAGGCAGAGGTAGACCGAGAAAGAGATGGCTGAATATGATTGAAGAAATTGTCAAAGGAAAGAGAATAAAGAGCACAAAGAAAAGGAGAGCTTGCCAAAAGCGATGTATGAATGAAGCAAAAGAAGTGTGTAAGGACAAAAAGGAATGGAGAAAAGTAGTGAATGGGTGTTAGTAGAGATGGTAGGATTGGTGGATAATAGTAGGATGGTGTGGATACTATATAGTGCTGGGAGTTGTTGTGGTGAAGGGTGGTGGTAGCGATATAGGTGAGAAGGGGTTGGTGCATACATTGGTTGAGAAGGTGGAGACTCGGTATTGGGTTTTGCCTACCCCACTAAGGGAATGGCATGATTGGTAGTAGTAGTAGCTCTGGGCCACAATTCAAAAATAAAGTTTACATTCAATAATCGTTTTTGGTGTTTCAAATAGTGTTGCTAAGTTACAAGGTTCTACTAAAAACTATAATTGTCTGTTTCAAAAAAATTTTATAAGAAAATTTTATTCTATGGTTCATGACATATCAACTGTTTTGTGTTGTCGATGGTTTTTGGGACACCCTATATTGTCAAACAGTAGCGTTGAATTTGAATATGCTTTTATTATAGGATTACGATAGGTTATTATAGACAGAAATGTTTAGCAAACATAGATCTGATATCATCAGAATGGTATTAAATTTTTCCAGGCCTCTAGATCTGGTAACGTGAGAAATCTCATAGTACCAAACATTTCTGGCACAGTTAACAAGTTAAATAGTTTGTTGTCAAAGGTGTATTTAACAATAAAAACGCTATGTGGGTGGGTATTATAAAATAAACTTTCAAATATTGTCATGCATTTTTTCCCTAAGAAAATGTAGGGCAATAAATAATTTTCTTATTATGAAATATCTGGAAAATATGGTCATTTAAAATGAAAATAACAATACACTTTATTAACCTATTAACGCCCAAATTAATTTTTTTTTGAACTTTATGATTAAATTTAGTCCCTTAAACTATATTCACAAAAAATGTTACATCTTTATACTTTTTGAAATATGAGATGTCCTATAAATAAGATGCCAGGTGTTATTTGTTATAATAGGTAACAAATTAAAATGTCTAGTATAAAAGTTTATTTATTGAAATATTTACCTATAAATTATTAACAAAAAATGTTAAATAAAATACACATGCATTTTAATTTTTATGAAATTTTGGAAAGCATGTGCATAAAGAGTAATGTTACATTTTGAATAAAAACTTTTTATAGCTTTACCTTACATTCTCTAATCTGGTAGCACCACTGTTTTTGTACGAGGGATTCTGCTTAAATTTCGGGATGCAGCAATACTGTAGTTTGCAGGACAATTGACATACAAAATTCATAAAGTTTGACATATTTGCTGTTAAACAACTATGACAGAAAGGGTATATATGGAGCCATTCTATTACAGAATAATTTTAAAGTAAACAAAATGCAAAAAAACATGGGTTAAATCATGAACATTTTTGAGCAATGATTTTGTTTTATTGTTGATTGAAAAAAGGTGAAAAAGAGTATATCGCTGATGTAACAATTGCTTTTAGTGATGTGGCACTATCAAGTGGTATCAAGAATTTAAATTCGGTCATAGTAACCTTAGTGATGAAGTTCATGAAAGTTGACCAACAACATCAAAAACAGCAGAAAACATTGATGCTATATGAGAAATGATAAATGCAGATCATCATGTAACAATGTAACATAGAGAAATTCAGACATCCTTAGGCATCAATATGAAATAAATAAATTAAATTTTACATGAGCACTTGGGTGTAAAAAAATTACGTTCACGATAGATTCCCCTAATTTGACTGTGGCTCAAAAACAGGCTTGTGTCCAATGGTACCAATGAACACTTGACACAGTTCAACTCAAGTACGTCAAAGTTGGATATATGCCTATGAACTTGAAACAAACAACAGTCGATCATTTGGTTGTTTCAAAGCCAACTAAAGTTGTTTGTGCCCACAGTGTTTCCAAATAAATTATCGCTTGTTTTGTATCAAAAACTGATTATGTGTATACTATACCTGTAGAAGGTATATAACCATCTGTGTTTACCACATGTTTTGTCCAAAATGCAAAAAAAATAAAAAACGATTAATCATTCTGCATCATGACAAGCAAGCTCCACAGGCAGCATGACAAACTGTGAACTATTTGGCCAGTAGAAAGTGGAATTAATGTCTTATCCTCCTTATAATCCCAATTTAAGTCGTAATGACTTTTTTACATTTCCAATGCCAGACAATGCAGACGAAGCATTCAAAAATGGAATTTTGGATGCAGTACCGAATTCTGAGTGGAAAGAATGTTATGACAATTGGTTTTATTCACAAGAAAAAAATGTGTAGAATGTAAAGGGGAATATTTTGAAAAGTAATAAAACAATTTTATTAATTCTAAGTGTGTCTATTTTCTTCTATCCCGAAATTAAAGTAGCGGCCCTTGTAGCACATGATTCAGTTGATAATAACGTATATCATCACTTATAGTTGATGTGAACATCAAATTATAACTATATGATGGGCCCTTCGTGACACTTTTTCTATCGATGGTAAGTCAAAGTTAGTTTCAAATCCTAAAAACTTCTGGAAGACATATCGCCAGAGTCCGCCTATTTATTGTAATTTTTAAAACGTTTTTGCCAAGATACCTTTACTTTTTTATTTTTGCTCTCTTAGACGTTGATTGATCAGAAGTATTGAAAGTTTCTTATCTAGTTTTCTAGTTGCCATAGTAATAATTTCTGCTGTTTCCACTATGTCACATGCAACAGGATTTCCCAGAATATCACCTTCTACTTCATTTTCATCTGTTCACTTATTAATTTCTGGTGGTAAAGTAATAATGTAATATTCAATTTTTTCTGAATATGCAAAATTCATTGTTTTTCCAAGAGTCAGAAACTCGCATCTACTCATTGTTGCATTTTATTACAAAAATAAACAGCAAAACTAACAGCACAAACAAAAAACTTATTAACATTCACCAAAGGTGAAATCCACACTAAATTTTCAGAGTAGAACTGAATTTGAATATACACTATTTTGATAAGAATACAGCTGCTATAAAAAATTAATTCAAAAATGTAATATTTATCACATTTGGTTCATCAGATTATTTAATTACATATGAAAGGAATGAAGGGCTAAAAGAGTTATTTAGAAAACTAAGATTAGGTAAAATTTATAAACATAGAGGTAAAAGCTTGTTGTATCATAAAAGCAAAAAACTTACTTTGATACAACAAATAATCACTTAAACACCCAGTATCCTATTTATAGTACACCCTAATTCAAAGTTATTTTTACCCAAAATGAAATGCAAAGTATATTATCAATTCATAATAAGTTTTAGCATTGCTTTTTCCATGCTATTAGTTAAAAAAATTTAGAATTTATTCAGTTGTGAAAAAAATATATGGAAGTTACATTAACGCATGTTAAGTTTTTTGCACTTCTTCAAACAATTATTATTTAAATATTATTCAAATTTTTGTGGAATAAATTCTTAAAGGTAACTAGCTTATATCTTAGCTAACACATGTTTAACACAGATTTAATTTTTTATATTTGGTTCAACTGCTGTAGGGTAAACTCTAACCTGTCCTTTAACTTGGGCGCTAGGAGTTAATGAATTAAATACAACATCAACACATATGGCGATTAAACTCTTAAGGTGATATAATGTTTTTATCAATAATAGACAAGTAATATACAATAGTGGATAAAGTCTAGCAGCTTTTTGGAACAAAATTTATAACAGTTTTATTACTCAACTAACATATTAAGCCTTTATTGATGATTACATTCCACGCCATAACTCAATCCTTAGAATTATAGGATGTTTGAAAACTATTTAATTTTTACATGTAGAAGAATTTGTTGTTAATGTAAGACAAATTAAAATACTTAAAAATTTTCCAAATGGTGTTTGTTTTTGTTTCATGCTAATGGTAAATGATTTTAAAGAATTAGTTATATAAATATTATTTATGCTTAAAAGCACCTGCCTCTTTTTTATTGCATTGATTTAAATCACTAGAAGAGTGGCAGCACTGCATTTTATAAATTTAAAAAATTCATAAAATTTTGAGTTAAAATTTTAGATATTCTTTATAATATTATAGCTCAACATTTACAAAGAACACCTGGAGGAGGAGCAAGTATACTACAACAAACTTGGCAACATGCAAGTGCACTTTCACCTCAGTCATCACCCGCAAAACAACAGCAGCTACGTTTACAGCTATTACAACTTGAACGTGAACGTTTGAAACAAAGACAACAAGAGATTCGGCGTCAACAAGAGCTTATGCTACGTGGAAGTAATACCGATCTACCAATGGATCCATTTCTATCAAGCCTGACTGATCATTCACGTCAAGAGTCTGCTGATAGTGGTTTGGGTAATTATTATAAATTTTTATTTTTAATTGCAGAAAATAAAAAGACTTCTACAAATTTTGTAATAATCTTCAAGCATTTAAATTGTTTTTTATATTTTAACTGTTAAACTTTTATATACCTAAATTTAAACTTATACATTATTTCATTTATTATCTTACATTTCTGTATTGCACACTGCTAGCAATATTTGCTAAATAAATTGGTTATTATTATTTCTTGTGAGAAAATAGAATAAATTGCACAGTCACAGAAAACTGGTCATAACTCGGAAATGGTGCACATGGGCGATGTAAATCAATGGGGGATCTTAAATTTCCTGTCAAATTTATCAAAATCATATGAACAAGAAAGTGACAACAAGAAAAAGCAATACCGCCCTCTAGTTTAACCACTTGCAAACAATTTTGAAACATGAAATTTACATCAAATAGATATTGACTCTTAATTGAACAAAAATAACCTTCGAACTCCAGAAAAAAATGTTCATTCGTTTAGATTTTATAAATAAAATTAATGATTCTTCGTCACAATTTTAACTGCAGATAACTAGGAAACTATGTATCACC
Organism: Phrixothrix hirtus; assembly: GCA_024586415.1. Lineage (NCBI taxonomy): Eukaryota > Metazoa > Arthropoda > Insecta > Coleoptera > Phengodidae > Phrixothrix > Phrixothrix hirtus. Next base: position 4,012 of record JAHWXV010970129.1, on the reverse strand, counting down.
AGACCATATGCCATAGGGACTTTTTTGTTATTTTAAGAAGAGGAATTTGCTGATGAGTGTTATCAGTGCACTTATGATTCATTCTGTATCTAAGGTATATCAAATGTCAATGTGCAAACAGCAAATAGTTAATAATATGCAAGAAAACAAAAACTACATCACGGTTATTCTCTTTGACAATTACATGTTATCAACGATGTTAAAATATTTATGCAATTAGTCTCTGGAACAGTTTCCTAACCTTCTTCCTTTAAAGTCATGCATTTTTAACAGCTATAAATGAAGAAGAACAAGATCTGGAATTATTAAAACAATGTAATTGATATTAATGTTTTGTTTAATCCGCTTGAACTATTAAGTTCTATCAGGTGGCCCAAAAGTCAACTTACAGATTTTCATTTAAAATAACGAAAACAAATATGTAAAAAACCATGTATTATTATAAAAATATGAACACATATTAGCAAATATTCTCAAAATGTTGACCCTTACGTTCGATGCAAGTTTTACCGAGACTCAAAAGTAAGTCTACCAATGCAATTTTGCTACAATGTTTTAATGTTCCACTTTTCTATTTGCTACTTTAAATTCTTAGGTAATATAGATATTTTAGATCTAGATAGTTGCAGTCATGCTATTAAATCATAGATGTCAATAGTTAACTTGTAACTTGTAATTGTAAATGTCCCCTATTGTAAAATAGTGGATTACTAGTAAGAATTATGTATAAGTTGTTTTAGATTTTGAAAAAAGTTTGCAAATGTTGCTGCTTCAAAAAGACAGTATCTAAGGGAACTTGGTAAAAAATTAGATAAGGCAGGAAGCGTTTGCATTGACCCGAAATCTGGTCGCACTAGAACTGCACAGACTGAACATAATTTGCAAGTAGTAGCACAAAATTTTATAGGAAACCCTCATCAGAGTCAAAGGAAAGCTTCCCTAGAATTAGATATTTCCTGGTCAACTCTACAATGATTATGAAAAAAAATCCAAAGTTTAAACCGTATTGACCACAATTGCTTCATGCCATGCATGAAGATGATTATGACCATAAAGTGCAATTCTGCAAAACGATATTAATTTGGATAGCAGCTGAGCCGCAAGTCTGTTCGAGCATTTTGTGGATTGATAAAGCAATATTTAAATTAAGTGGATATGTCAATAGGTATAATTTAATTTACCAATGTGACAAAAATCCTCACGGGGTAATAAATCAGGAATTAAATGTTGCTGGGTTTGGTATGGTGGTGTTATAGAACCATATTTTTTTGAAGACTTTGTTACTGGTGATAGCCATCTGGTATGGTGGTGTTATAGAACCATATTTTTTGAAGGCTTTGTTACTGGTGATAGCCATCTGAATGGTGTTGGCAACCAAGGACGTGCAATATAATTCTATAATTTTCTATTTGGGATATTATAAAAGTTAACGTGTTTTCAAAACAATCTATTAATATTGACCACTTAAAGGTGTTAATCGAAAATGCTTTTGAAGATATGATAATAACATTGAATTAATTTGACACATTTGTGGTTCTCTCAAGGACAGATGTAAAACTTGCATAAAATATGAGGGTCATCATTTTGAGAATTATTGCTAATACTTTTATAATAATAAATGATTTTTCACATATTTGATGTTTATTATTTTAAATGAAACTTGGTAAACTGATTTTTGAACCACCTTGAATTCAAGTAAATCATTAATCATAATACATAACATAAATATGTAAAAATACTACAGACAGATTTACTATTCTTAACCTAAAAAACACCCTAAATATTTCACGCTTTTGACTTTGAAGTTGAAAAAGTGATAAAGGCAGTTATTTTTTAAATACAAATCATAAATACAGTACACAATTCAATTCAGCTATTTGCTGTATTAGAACATTGCTTACATATACAGGGTGTCCTAAAAATAACTAGCATCCTTCCCCTCATAACTAATGCTGCTATATAAAGCTTGAATTTGGCAAAATAAATCTTCTAACATATAAAAATTTTTCATGATTGTAATCAATTAATTGTAGCTTATTATGGCCTGTATATATATATATGAAATTGCAGTTGGGTTCTTTAACTGAAGAAAACCAATGTCCATGCAATTATTTCTTAATGTGTGAAAATAGAAAAAAATTACAGGGTGAATAGGAGAGCATGGCAAAATTTTAACTTTTGGGGTACAAAAAACTTGGTTCTAGCCACAATGTGAAATGATGCGTTGTCATGGTGCCATAATAAATCATGCAATCCTGTGTTTGGTTGCTTGACAAGACCAAGTTAGTTGTGTAATATTGTTTGCGTTAATGCTGATTCAAAGCCTAAGCTTGTCTCTATTTCACAATATATTATTTGTTAATTTTCTTTCACTAAATTTTTTACATTAGTGATGTTTTCTGTTGTAACTGCAGTTTGCAGTCTGCCAGAGTGGGAGTCATCTTTTAATAACTGCCGTTTTCTTTTGAATTCAGTGTACCTATTGTTATTGCTGTCCATGAAGGCAAATAGTCTCCAAATATCACATATAAACTTACTAGGCATTCCTCTTATTTTAAGCGGTTTTTATAATTATAGCAACATCACTCTAAAATCGCATCTATTGAATTCCATGGTGCTCACTAAAAATTTCTAACACAGTGACAGTAACTTGGTGCTTGTACAGGACTAACTAAAGCATTTGATATGCTTATTCGCACATTACCCTAGTAATGTTTATTTTTTTTTAAGTGTGCGAGTTGCATCATATGCCCATTAGAATGCGAGAACCCCGATTATTACAGTATGGACCCTGTACATATGTAGAAAGTGTTTTATTATTCTGTGCTAAATGTAGTCAAAATAAAATTACAAACTATTATTTTAAATTATTAAATATTTTCAAAATATTTAATTATTCTCCAAAATAATTGTTTATTTAATTTAATTGTCTAATAACCCAGAATCTGTATGTTCCGTTTATTTATAAATGAATTAGGCAACTGCTTAAAAATGCATTTTAACAAAACAGTATGTATTTCTATACACACATTTGCATTTATTGTTTTGTTAACGTTTCATTATGTAATTTATAAAATTGCTTCAAGAGAATTCAAATTCACTTACAGTTTACTGTAGGTGCTCAAAGTAAATAATTAATCTCTAAATAAAGCGTTGCCTGTTCTTCTGCAGCTAAATTTCATTGACGATGTCTGTGATTTTCATATGGGCATTATATTTTCTGTTTCCCTAAGTCTTTGTGCACTTAGTAAAATTGTCCTAGATGGTAAATGTCTACGAGGAAATAGTCTAGTGCATAATTGTCTTGTATGATAATATTCTAGTTACATTAAATCATATCACTGTATTCTTGAAGCATCCACATTTTAAATATTTTTAAAAACGCCTACCATCAATAAGACTTAACGATGAACAGTCTGTAATATTACAGGGTTGTACTTAATATTTCAAAAACTAGATGTGTTTGAAAAAAAATTTATACAGGGTTTGTTTTGAAATAATTGTTGAAATGAAAATGGCCAACTCTCTATATTAAAAGAGACACATTTTTGAGATTATTAAATTCCATCAAGCCCTTTTTTAAAATTTTACAAATGTAAACATTTTAGGAATTACTAACATTGGGCACATAATTAATCCGTTGTACATTCAAGAAAACCTCTATTATAATTCCTGACAAAACATTATACAGAGTGTTTACTGACACGAAAAGTCACGAAAAAGTAACGAATTGCAAAGAGCGGTCATGAAAGTTACTAAAAGTAATGAAAAATAGAGATCGGTAACGAATTTTAAACGCTACCAAAAAAATAATGGAAATTTCCGAACCAATGAATATATAATATAGGTATTTTTAAAATATTTCTTATCACGTAAAAACAATCTTCACGTGAAATACAATATAAATTCCTTTTGACAGTGAACAAATCACGTACGTATCATGCCATAAATACTTATTTAGAAAGAGGCGAACACGAAATACTATATATTTTATTAGTGCCTACATTATCTC
>JAHWXV010970060.1:0-10273 GCA_024586415.1 Phrixothrix hirtus | reverse complement strand
AAATAATTAATTGCAAAAACAGTAACTGAACTTTCGTCGTATAAATTTCGTTTGCAAAAGAAATTGTTAACGTCACATCTTGTATATAAGTATAACTTGCGAAAAATTTAGACAGCCTTACGATCAATTACATTTCATAAATTGTGCGTACAAAACTCAAACAATTTACTTTAATTCAACGAACTACTCTAAATATTTATTTTAATTTTAATTCAATTTTTATCGATGAAGGTATAAATTCAAAAGGTAGCGGAAAACATTATTTGAAAGATTCTATTCAAAGTGAAATTCTACAATTACAATTGTTCCTTATAGCGTGCAATATATTATAATTGAGCTAATCAATTTTCATTCCCGTAAATAAATAATTTCTCGCTACGTTATTTTCAAACTGCAAGGGATATCAATTGATAATATGCTTTTCTGTTAACGTAAAAAGTTGAAGGTCTAGCTTTCATTAACATGTGCGGATTGAAAAAACTTCGACTCTGTGTAAAAGAGCGGCGTGGACAACCTTAGCCCATGTGGATTGCCAGATGTGGTTCTATACGATGAAGGCCATGATTCCACTACGCCTTGACGGAATTATCCAATACATATCGCCAAGACTAATTTGTTTTGTTAATTGAATTTTCTAATAAGAAAGCAGCAGATGTTAATAACTAGTACTTCCTTTTAACGTTTACGAATTTGGAACAATCATGTGTATTAAATCCAACCTATAGTTAATGATCGAAATTAATTATGACTTAAACAAATTTTAAACAATCTTACCCGTAATAACGCATAATACGATACAAACAATCCAAAATAAAGTAAACTAGTAACCAATGTAACACACCATAATTAGATTCTTAGTGCGGAGGTTTCGACGACGTTCCAAAATCAACGGCCTTCTAAACACTGGGATTAAAATTCGTTTCGCTTTTCATAGCGCCTTATCTACACATATTCGCAAAACACAGGAGCGCACTTAGTTGAAATGGTACATTATTATATTTATTTTATAATTATAAGGAAAACGTTAGAGTGTATATGGATACATGATCAAACAAACGGTAAATGGATGGTCAACTCCTGCAATATACTCCACTCGGTTTATTACACGCTTAGCCTAACGTTGATGCCACTTCTTCTAGTAGTCGTGGAAATCGTGCTTTTAAGCAGTTTATTTCATAGTCACTTTGATGTCTTCAATTGAGACGAATCGTTGTTCATTCACTTTCGTTTCAATTTTTGGAATTAGTCAGAAATCGCAGCAGACTAAATTATGCAAATATAGCGGTCGCGGATATACAGAATCAGTAACTAATGTGTAGCAAGGCGAATTATCGCAATCCAAAACAAAACTATTCCCTTAATTCGCCGGTCTTTTTCGATCTGCATCATTTCGCAAACTGTCTAGTAGCATTTTATGATATTCAGAGTTCACAGTAGTATGTTTTGGTATGAGCATCGCCTTAATAGTTCCTTCCAAATAAAAAAAAACTAATCAGATTACCTTGATATTGAATTTCAACTGGCGTGCTTTAGTTTAGGATGAGCTTGCTATCTTCCACGGTAAACTCTGAATTTTAGTCCCATGAGCTTAATTATATGTATAAAATTCATGCCCGGTTATAAAGCTCTCCAAAGGTTATGTAATTCTCACAAAATAGACTTTTTTTGTTGATATGGCATCAAAATACATGGAAAAAACAGTTAAAATCTTTTACACTGAACGGAATGAGATATGGAAATTATTGACTACATTTCAATAACCTTGGCAATGTTTTAATCTGTAAGAAGTTGAAAGCGATCAATTTTTTTGTACACAATCTTAAAGGTCGCATACCTATAAACTACAGTCAATATGAGTATTTTTGAATAGTTCCCAAATTTAAAACAAAACAGATTTTTACTTATAACTTTATATTAGTAACGTTGCACCGAATGCGAGTAATATCTCAATATTCGTGAGTGTTTAAGATATAAAGCAAATAAAAATAGTGTTCATTAGTACAATGTATAATGCGATATTTCGACAGCTAATTTCATGCAAAACTTTTTCAAAAAAAACTACAAAAATTAAAGATAATAAATTATGCTGCTTAAAGGTAACTACTTATATACGAGAACGAATAAGTCCAACGAATAAACAGGAGTTTTGCAACATAATTCTTCTAGATAGTTAACAGTTCACAATTAAAAATATACAAATTTCTTTAATTAAATTGATGAGGAAATCACACATAAATTGAAAGAATGCCACGAATGTCAATTATGGAAAATTTTATAAAGATGAATTATTTGAAAAAACATTGTTACCAATTTTGCATGATTCCAACAGTAAGAAAACAAGTCAAGAGGCGGGACATTTAAATCTTAGTTTGGTAAAATTAAATGATGAGTTTCCAAAGAATGTTGTTTTTCCTTAATATTTCTGACTTCAATTTATTACCGACTTTTACTTTTTTAATAATTGATTCGTTTGACCAATATACTTGTATCAATGGTTGCTATTTGAACAAATTATTTTATAAATTATCTCTGATTTGTATTCGTTTTATCCTTAAATTTGAAAAATATTTTGATAAATATAATATTAAATGTAACACTTTTGACTTTATCAGATGTAAAACCTTACTTATTTTACGTGTGACTTGATGTATATAAAAAATCTTTCTGCAAGACAATGTGTCATTTTTGGCGTTGTCTTGATGATGCGATGTATTAAAAATAAGTCTATTCGGAAAGGTTTTTGCATCACTTTTATTCACCAACATCTGCTTCAATTTGACAAGATTTCGGTGTAAGGAAGTGGAGAAACATATTTTAGTATTTTATTTTTTATAAATGATCTGGTGATCTGACCAGAAATTCAGGCATCTTCCGGACAATGTAGGTTTTTGGTACCAATTTAATACGATTTGATTTTGATTATTGATGTTGGTTAAGATGTATAAAAAAGAGATAGATCGATTGTTTTCAAGATCAATGATAAATTTTATTTGTTGGTGATAACTCTTAAAGATATCAATGATGGACTAAACATCGGAGTTATGGATGCTTAAAATTAAATTGGCAGCGTATTTATAAATAAAGAAATATCTATGAGATATTAGTGGTTTACTGTATCGAGTAGATGGTTCATTACAACAGTGACTAAAATAGGACTTAAGCAAGAGCCTATCGGTGTTCCATGTAATTGTTTGTAGAATTTATCATCAAAACTGAAGATACAAATCTCAAACACAAACCACAAACATTTTTTGAAAGCTCTTAAATTTAGATTTGTTAAGGCTGAAATGAAAAACTACTAATACTTAATCTTATATTGGCAATTTCTTATATCTTTTTAATTAATGTCTAGATAAGTAGATTATGCCATGCTCCCTATTAATCCAAGATACCCTATAGCTTTAAATAGTTGCAAAGGAATAACTTCTACTGTAAATTATTATTAGTTTTTTACTTTTAAATATGTTCATACTTTTAATTCGTTGTACTTTTTATGTAATTTGTATTTATATGCTGTTGATTACCGGGGTTGGTGGTGTCAGTAATTAAAAATAAATTACTGGATTTGCGGGTTACACTTACGCAATTATAAGGTTTTAGAAATTTTTCGATAATCAAACTGTCTCGACTTGTTATTGGTACCAATCCGAACGGATAAATCCATTTGCTCGGACAATGTACCGCTAACTTATTATCTGAAGATAATCTCATTATACTTTCCTTTATTTATTTATTTTTAAATATATGGGTTTCACCAAAACTTTTATTTAATTTACGACATATACCTGAGAAGTAACGAAGTTTGAATTTTATACATTTATTAATTTTCAAATTTAAAACGCATAAATATATAAAGAAAAAATGCAAATAAATTCTTACATCTACAAATGGAAATACAATTTTACTACGAATACCGTTATCTAAACAAATTGCAATGACCTGTTACGCTAGATCCCTTTAAATCTTTAGGTTGCCCATTTGTTTGACTTTTTCTAAAAGTATACAGCTGCAGTTATAAATTTTGTTATAAGTACAATTTACAATATTTTAACTTTAAAATAAAACGTTATTAAAATTTCTTTAAAAACCTTCGTCTAAAAAATTTATTAGTTTTAAAACTTCAAAGATTTTCACTTACGCAGTAAGATTTCGATTGTTGATATTATCATATGATTGGATAATTTATCTTCTTTCTGTTTATTTCCATTCAAACAGAATTGGATTTTAGGATTTGGTTTCTATGCCAATTTACGTACTGGTCGGTAACTCTTCGATTTCTACCTTTTGAGAGAAGCTTGATTTTAGACGTAGTTATAAAATTATATTAAATTTTATAAATTTGGTGACGACGACCTGAACGCTTTAATTTGCTGCTGTTATCAATCAGAGGTATTATAAGTTTCAAATACTTGGATATTTCCGCGAGCAGTGACTTATTGGAACTTTACATGTTTACCATCAAAATGATCTACTTGCGAGGTTCCCACTGGTTGCTTAGATTCACCAACGCGTGTTCTACGTAAATAAGATGATTTTGTTTGTAACACTGTGTTTTTGTAACTTTTTTAAAATTCCCTTCCTTCTGCTGCACTGACCAATCAAAAGGCTCTTAAAATTCAAAAAAAACGGCGTGAGTGCCTTGTTGGTAAACCGTTGAAATCCCGTGTTTTACAGCTTAGGTTAGTAAAGTATATGGCACCATAATTTTCGGAAGATTTCTTGCTTTATGGGTTTACTGCTTGTAAGACCTTTCTGTGTTGAATATACAATTTGAATTTGTCCCTTCGATTTTTAATTTCTTTGGGACTATGAATTATATATCCAAACCCGCGTTTTTTTATAACGGAGCACATTTTACACTTTAGTAAATTTTTATTTTATACTCTAAGAACTAAATTAAAAATTTAAGAAGATTCTCTCTTTGAAATACGTATCGAAATAGCTAAAAATTCTCAATTTCTTTCATGTGTCGGTCTAAAATGAGGGATTTTGTCTTCCCAAATTACCTTACGTCCATGAGCAATCGTCAAAAGGTGTGATGAGTGTAATCGGACATGTCACTTTTTCTCAACTTACGAAGGAGGCGTAAGTTATGTAAGTAAATGTTTTGTTTAAGGTTTTTATGTTCTTAGTGTATCGTTTACTATTAATTTTAGTTACTGATTAATAATTAATGAACCATCAACAGTTTTCATATGGAGAATTTTATAATTCGGAGACGAAGTCATAAAATTTTTTCTATCATATGGCAGGAAAATTTTTGACGAAATACAGTACTCACCACCTTCGACAACTGTGTGAAACCTTGGGTATGAATGAAAACCTGAAGTAATTCACGCGTTGTTCGTGATCGGTTTTTGCGTTAAAGTGCAACAAATACGTTTGTAAGGACAGCAATTAAAATTAAACAGTTTAATCGATTGATGAGAAAGTTACCAGTTTTATGACGGCAACTTATTAAAGTGTGAATTTTAACGCAAAGAAAATTGTGGATATGGCAAAAATTTTATTTGTAAACCTGTTTTTTGAATCGTACACCCTCCAACAAAATCATGAAATCATAGCTTTGCAATAATAAGTTTTTATAACATAATTAATTCATGTGTTAACATCTTACAATACCACTAGAAGGTGATACGTACAATTATAGGTTTTGATTTTATGTCGACATGGTAGATACAAGCAATAAAATATGTAACACTGCCTCCTTTAAAAAATAGGCTCAAAAATAATTAGTCGTACATTAATAGTGATTTAGAAAAGAAATCAGAAATTTACTGTCTTTTATTTACATACAGTTTTTCTGACGAAAACAAATATCGTTAAGTCCTTACTTGGTATCAAATTAATGCCGCAAGACTAAGATGTTTCGTAATTTACCCTTCGCAGAAGATTCTTACCAATTTTCCTAGCAATTGCATTTTAGAAGACTAATGTTCCTTATTTGCGAATGTTTCCTAGTGCAATGCTCTAGAGATAAAGAGCTTCAGCTATAGACATTAATTTAGGGTTCTGTTATATATCAGATATTAACCTAATAAAATTTACAGACGATAATTAGAAAGCAAAATATTAAGCAAAATTAGAATCAACTTACAATTTACTGTTAAATGAAAATAACTAATTTTACGTATCGTGTTTAATTTTTAGTAGGCGAACATTTTTCGTTTTGGTAGGTACAAAGTTTACTGTTAATGTTTTAAAGGTGTAAGTAATACACGAGTGACGTTACACCTACGCTTAATGAATTATTTAAGAATCGCCAGCAGATAGTTATAGGATAAGGGTAGGATTTGAATTGCTTTTGTAGGTAGATTAAAACCGTCAAAAATATTTCACCTACCCACTGAACGAAAGTATTTATCGTTGCAGCTATAAATCTTCAACGCCTACTTTTATGATTTTACGGTGGTTCATTTAGCTCGACTCGGAAGCTGCAGTAAACAGAAACACTAAAATGAATTTGATGATACCGTTAATTTATAACATATATAACCGAAGTAAATAAATGTATAAGGTTATAACGTCCACTTTACAAACATTACTGAAATTGTTAATCAATTTTGTAAATTACCGAAAATCCTAAATGAAACAATTGAGCGAATTGATATTTGCATGGAATTTTTTTATGTAAGATGCAGATGCAGATAAATATTCATTTTTAACTGATCTGAACTGAAATAAGAAATAAAGGAGAGGTGATTTTTATGTCATTAGTGTACTAAAATGATTTAATCTAATTAATTTACATTCTTCTTTGTTACAAAAAAAAACGTAATGACATTCTTTAGATCAAAGCCTTCCGAATTCATGCTAAAGAGATGCCTAATTAATTTTAAATAAAGTAAATGAGTGTTGCAGAAAATCATTAAGCAGAAGCTTTTAAACTGATGAAACTTGATTTAAAGCCTGATACGTGTAACCTCTAAAATTTAGTATTGTATTCTCAATAAACATGTTTAGAATATTTAAATTACATTTGAGTAATGAAAGTAATCTTTGTTACATAATAGTCAACGGAACGAAGATTAGCATTGTCATCGAAAGGTTCGATAGCTACAAATTACACTTAAATAATAGTAATATCGTGTTTTAATTCTGTAGCTTTATATAATTAGGAACTCTTAAACTTTTATATAAAGGTAATAGCTTTTAATGGGTGATTACTAATGTTTAAAAAACTTATTTATAGCTATTCAAATTAATTTACATACAATTACGTTGTTACATTTATAAAGTACGGACATTGAATCAGATGGCATACGTCATCATTATTAAGAACGTCATAAAAAATTGCAAACGTTCACTATGTTTACACTAATTCAATCAGTTTCAGTAATTGATGTTGCTTATGTAACCACATAAATAATAAAACATTAAGTCAATAGTTCTGGAAAAAACTTTTATAATTTTAATAGGAATTAGAATTAAAGTACAAACAGAAAGAAAACAAATAACCTTCACAAAGTAAACAATCGATCGCGAGTGACATGGAACGAAATAATTACGAAATTATCAGTGTGGCTAATTTTAAAAAATAAAATGAATATTACAATGACAATTGCTACAAAAAGTAGAATTTAGTGATAGTTTTATTATAACTAAGACTTTTTTCTGTGATATCTTTTATATGCATGGTTTTCAAAACCATTAATGCTATGATATCTACTGAATGCATCTAAATTTTTATTGTGGTGGGGCAAAACACATACGACTCCCCTAAATTATAGCTTTTTCTGATGCATCCGTTCTGACTATAAATGTTTTATTAAAATCCGGGTGGAAAATGACTATATTTCTATAAAATTCATTTTTCACTTGTTCAAACGCAGCTTCATGTTCTTCGGTCTATTTCCATGCGTTTCCCTTGTTTAGCAGTTCTATGAACACCACAAACTTCTCTGCTAACTTAGGAATAAACCGTCGGCAGTAATTAATCATCCCCTAGGATGTAATGTTTTCAAATTCCTGGGACGTGGATATTTCTTAATTTCTTCTTTTCTGGACCGATCAATAGTTATTCCACTCTGACCAATCACATAGCTTAAATAGCTTACTTTTTCTTGGAAAAACTCACATTTTGATAAATTTACTTTTAAGCCATTTTCCTTTAAAACCTTGCATACGGATCTGACGTGTTCAAAATGTTCTTCTGGTGTTTTACTATAAATTAAAATGTTGTCCACATAGGGGATACCAAAATTAGTACATCTTCCCAAAATATTATGCAACGCCTTATAAGCCAAATGGGACCTTGAATTGGTAGGTTATTCCATCCACGGAGAAACCAGTGTATTTTTTTTTGAGTTCTCAGCTAAAGGAATTAACCAGGATGAATTTCTTAAGTCCATTTTCGTAAAGATATGATTTTTTCCGATTTTCCTCAACAACACCTCAATACTTTGTGACGCTTCGTATTGGTTATCTCATTGATTTTTTTAGCATCCAAATACAATCGAATTGCATTATCCTTTTTTTTCACTACTATTAATGGGTTAACATATTGGGTACTAGCTTTCTCAATGATTCCCTTTGCAATCATTGCTCGTATCTTTTCTTGGACTTAGTGTTGATATGCGATTAGATCGGATATCGTTTACAGCAGAACGACTCTTCGTTTTTACCTTGAATTGATGTTCTGTTCTATTTTTGTAATCCATTCGAAATGTGGATTATTTTTCTTTAGCCCGTTTTCAGATTCCGCTTCTTCTTCCTGTATTATGTTGACATATTTTCCTTCCGTATCCTTTTTTAACCAATCAATTAATTCTCCTTGTATTTCAAATTACTTTTGTTCCATTATTATTTTAATTTCTGTTTTAACCATAGTATTCATTCCTACTACGCAGGTATACACATACTTGATACTAACACAAACTCTCCACATAAATTTAGTTTTCCTATTTTGTCGTGATCATTGTAATTTTGCAAAGACAATGGTAAACTTAAACAGTAATTTTTAGTTTTATTAGGTTTGCCAGGGATATCGCTAACTGTGAGGAATATTGTTTGGTTCAAATCAGATACTTTTTTAATGTCCCTGTAACCTTCACATACAGTGTGTTCAGCGAGGAATGGGACAGGGCGGTATCTCGGGAACGAACGCTGATTTTAAAATTCTGAAAACCGTTATAGGTTTTTAAATCATATGCATTACTGTCAGGTGGCGCCACCTAAATTATTTTTTTAAATAAAATACCCTACTTTTTGTTCTATTTTTGGAATTTTCAATATATTTGTGATAACTTTCCTTATAACAGCTACCAACCTATCAGGCTTACTTTTCAGGAAAATAATTTTTATAAGTTTAACGCATAGATGTAAATGATTGTATTCTGTAGAAATAATAAGCAAAGATTAATTTATCTAAAATTTTAATACAACTTTAAAAGACACGAGAACATATCTCAAAGTCAGATTGAAAATACTTACTACATGAAGTGCTCAAAACTCAAAAGGCAAATATGAAAACAAAATATCTCAAACTGAAATCGAAAATTAATTTACGAATGATTAACAGCTTTTCAACTTATTGGAAAACATTGTCGTATTATTTAGTTATTATCTGTATTATATTTATAGAATATAATCTTTTATCACTGATTTGTTATAAAATTTATCAATTAATCAATTAATCCAGAAAAGTAAACCAGTTATATTGGTAGCGGATATATGGAAAGTTATTACAATTAATATGTTGCAAATTTCAAAAAATCGACTAAAAAGTAGATAGCACCACCTGGAGGTAACGCGTTTAATTTAAAAACTTTGTCGCAAAATATGTGCCCCTACCTTAAATTTATAACAAAATTTTTAGAAATTAAAATCTGCATTCGTTCCCGAGATATTCGGCTGTTTCATTCCTCCTGGAACACCCGCTATATTTACTTTCATTGATACTGGTATCAAATTTGCGAACGTGAAACTCTGTTGATATAGAGGTCTTCCTATAAGGTTAAAATGATTAACAATTTGGAAGAAACGCCATAATAGGATATCAAGGCAATTTTATAAATTTGTACATTCTCCCTAATATTCTTCTATCAGGGCAAGAAACTATACGATCAACTTATTTCTCTTTGTAGTTGATAACTTACATCTTCTAGATTGTTTTGGACATGAGATATTGTCTTACAAGGAAAGGGCACCAACCCGAACTCACCGATGTCATTCATTTTTTGATATGTTGTAGAACATCAAAAAATAAAAGACACGTATTTTTTTTTATCTGCTGTAAAGGACTTTTAAGACATGAAAACCACCCTCAAAGTTC
>JAHWXV010969839.1:0-10999 GCA_024586415.1 Phrixothrix hirtus | reverse complement strand
CTGTATATAAAATATTATGATTTAAAGTGGGGTGTTTTCAGAGATTTAAAACATTAAAAGCTGATCAAATTAAAATAATGTTCTATAAAATAACTTTTTATTTTGAACTCACGTTCCGTAATCTAGTCTGCGATACGTCACTGGATTATTATTTGGGGATTTACCATTACGTCTCGAACAATTGCGTCATTGTTTTCAAGTTTGGGTACTTCCAGAATTTTAATTTGACTTGTAGATTTTTTGGCAATTTTCACTGGCTTTAGAATAATTCTATAATGAAAGTTTAATAACATATTTTACCTGTACAAATAATTTCTTTGTTTCTGATAATTTTTTACTATCGATGCTCTTCCCGATTTCGTCTAATTGTTGGAAGAATGGCACTCAGATTTCCAGTTGAATGTTAAAATTATCCAATTTCTTCTTGGTTTTGCCACCAAACAATTCATTGATGAATTTTACAACAATGGCATCGCCCCTTTTTGACACAAGGTTACTAACTGATTTCACCCAATAGTATTGTTTTCAATATTAGAAGGCGCACATATCCCTTTAAACAATTTTATTTCCACTATCAAAATGGCTTAATACACTTTCAAGTGCACTTCCCGCCAATTGGTACATGTCCTTCACTTTATTCCCGCCAACTACTCACTACTGATCCCCGTTCTTCCGGAACCACTTCTCCCACCATTATTTATATCTAGTAATTTTCAAATACCAACCTAAGATCTAGCTTTTTCTATAACTACTTTCTTTTTACAAATCGTATATTAATTTAACCAATTCCTTTTGTGTAAAAACTTATTTTAAATGAAATAAAATTCATGAACCGGTAATTTACTGCTTACATTACTTTATAAATTAATATAATACAAACTCAAATTCTGACCCATTACATTCTCAATGCAGTTATTTATAAATGAATCAACATTATATCTTATTGGAGCAAGTTTGTCAAACTTGTTTTGATCCACTCGAGTGGTTTTATCATCGAATCTCATACAACTTAGAATAAAAATCGTTTAGCTCATAGCTGCATGAATAACCGGTATTCCTATACCATCACAAGCCCATAGTTTGCTAACATTTGCATGATCAGTTTTTCTTGTATCAATCAAATATAGCACTCCAAATAATGCCATCATCTCAGTTCTATTTGACTGTAAGCAATCTCATTCTGTAACATATTTGTGTGAAATAGAAATTATATATTTATTAATAGAATCCAAAATTTCATCAATCATTTAGGGACTTATCATTGATAAAAAAACTTCAATTTCATTACTTAAGTTCCTGGCACATTGTTTTAGTCGAGGAAGTTTTTTCACAACATTTTGTTTTAAACTCTTGCTAATGTGGGCTATTTCGGATGTACACCAAATTGTCTCGCCATCTTTTCCAAGAACAAAATCAGCATCATCACTTATTTCCACATCACTTCCCTCGATTTCACTTTTATCTGATGAATAATTATTTTCAACCAATTCACCACTACAATCGGTCATAAACCTATCAATATCATCATCATCTTCAGAACTGAAGCAGACGCTCAATTTCACTCATACTGAGTAGGTCAGACATAATGTACACAGTTCCTAACAAGATTCAAAGAATAAAGAAACACAAAACCATTACACGAGGATGCGTGCATTGTGCAAAGTCCAACAATCTCGATGCAACCTGTTACAACTTTCACTCACAACTGGCTGACCTTAAGTAGAGTGACGTCCATTAATAGAGGGGGGGGGGAAATATGCCTGAAGAATAGATCACAATTTCCAACTGCTCAATGCAAAATTACACAGGTTAAAACAAAATAACTGCGATTGTTGTACTTTGTACAACAGCGTGTGTTCCTGAAGGTTAATAATCATATCACAAAGTAAATAAGTCTTGGTAGAAACTGTACTGTGACAGTAATAGGGTTCTACACTTTTAATGCTGTCAATGAATTTTGATATAGTTTTTTTGTGGTTTTTTCCTTTAACCCTGTCAACACATCTGCATCTTCAGGAATTGTTCCCATTTTGTACTTTTTCATAACTCATAGGTGATCTTTTTTCACTTCCAAAATACCACAAAATACTTCTCATTGAATTTTGATCTATTTATCGTCTAATGTAGGAACTCTGTATTCAATGGAAATTGATTTATCGTTTGGGTAGTATTCCGACGTGTGGATCCGCTGAATTACACCATTTTAAAATATAAGTATCTTGACTGACTTTCTCTTTCTTCAAATAAAAATCCTGATGAATTTTTTTTAAATCAGCCATTGTTCATTACACTTCAATACTTTTATTTTAACATGGTTATATTCAGGCTTTTGTGGTAGATTTTTTTTGACTTGAATTAGGCGGTGTTTTCTTAATTAAACTGCCACAAGCATCCATTGTAACTGAATGTTTTAAACCAATGAGTAAAACAATTAGTAAAACAACATGATAATGCCATCTTGCAATCACATTCACTAAAATCACTTTATATAAACAAATGACTTGATTGACTAGGTGGATATGATAGAAGTTGAAGCCAAGCATGTATAGGAGATGCGGGTTTTAAATTGAACTGAAGAGTTTCAAGTGCTTATTTTAAGGCATTTGGCTTTGTAACGTGTCCAGCTGGGGCTTGAACGGAGTTACTAAGCTTGCGAGTTAGCTTTTAAGTCTAGTGTAAGTCCAGAACTGTACTTGAATTTTTCGGAAACTATTTACCTAAAACTTACTTTAATTATGTACAATATTTATAAGGACTCGTTCCAGTGTGACTTTTGGTTCACTTTTAGGCTTGTTAACCACTTTTATTTTGTACACACTGTATATGTGTTTGAGTCATGACTCGATGTAATTTAGCTTAAACAACACTGGTATTTTAATGTAGCTTTCATTAATTATGAAGCACAATATTTGTAGTTCCGCTAATGCTTGTAAAATAGGTATACACCTTTCAAAAATGTTGCTTTATTTGGATATGTAATTATATTACATTTGAAATGTACTTTACTTTCATTGATTCGGACTGTTTGAATTTATTAGAAATATTTGAATGTTAATTATTTTGATCTGTATGCATACTTTGACTTTTATAAACATTTATTTTGCAATTATTTACATTTTTAGTGGTTATATTATATTAATAATATAATCCTTTATTCGTTGTGATTTTTATATATTTAGTAATTACACAATTTAACACAGAAAAGAATTTATTTAAATAATTTAAATTATACAAGTTTCTTTGAATTATTTCAGGTATTAACCTTTAAATTAGTTGACGGCCGTTTTATTTATGTTCATTAAATGTAGATGGCGTAACAATGCCCTTTATGATCAATATTTTAAACCAATTCGATCGATTTTGATATTTACGGATCTCAAAATGGCATTCGTTACTTGTATTGTGCAATTCGGTTTGGTGGTGCTAATTATGTGTTTAGTGCGGGTGAAAATTAATTTAGGTAATTCTCATTGAATGTATAATTGCTCATAATTAAACTGGGTTTGATTAGCGGGGGAGGTTAGCCGACATGCGATCTCAGGATGTGATATCAGCCATGGCGAGCATGCCCAGTTTCAGAACGGGGACCTGCGTCTAACTTTTAGGAAGGATCGAAATGTTTTCATACATGCTGGTAAGAGTTTATCATTATTAACAATCCCTGATTAAATGAGAACAGTATTCGTCAAACTTGTTAATTGAATTCGGAACTGTACAATGCAGGTTAACGACCTTGGAAATCAGTACCTTTAAATGCCATTAGATCGCTTTGATCCTTAAACACTGGATTACTACGATCCGTAGCAAAAGTTCTGTTTCCTTGTTTTAAATTTCAATTTTATGTAATGTGAACGGAATTTTATAATAATTCACAGAATTAAAATTACCACTCTTATATACGGGGTAGTTTTAATCTATACTCATCAGTATGAAATGGTTTTTACCAGCTAGGATGGTGAAATACTCAGGCGAGATGTTACCTAGCATAAGCGGTAATCATCTCTAAAGAATCCAGCTTCGAAAGCTTTGGCTATCACCAAATTCAAAGCGAATTAACTTTCTTTTGGTTTAACTCCCTTAATTACAATATTTTACAACAAATTAGTACATCATTAAATGTGTAATTCTAACGTGTGTAAAGCAGTAAAACTGATATTAAGAGAACTGATTATATATGCTCAAAAATAACAAAAATAATTATACAGGCTTAATTACATTAATTAACAGGATTAAAAGTTATGTGAAACATGGCGGATTATAATACAAACTGTTCTTTGACTAAACAAGTTACATATCATTTAACATAAAGCAATTAAATTAGTTCAATTAACATAAAATTTTCCATCAATATACAAAACTAAGATACGTTTATCTAATCAAACTTGAGCACTCATATTTTTATGTATATAAAATTCAAATCCCTTGACCCAACACAAACAAAATAATGTTGACTGTGGTCAAGAATCTTGAACTATTCAGATTAAAGTAACACAATAAATTTAAGATATATTGGATCTTACAACTAATTAATACAATGGTAATTATAATAATAATAATTAAAAGTAAAAATAAATAAATATGGCAAACAATTGTTACAAAGCTCGGTAATTACCTAAATGATAATTAACTAAAATATATACAGGGTGTTTTGTTAGATTAGGTTTAACAAAATGATTTCAAATAAACAAAATAAATACAATTAATGCAGCTATACTGTTTTAAAGTGGTGAGTTTAGCCTCTTAATTTATTGATTTAATTATACACAAGAGAAAAACTCACAGCGACGGTATAGATTCATTACAGCATCACTATTTTCTAGGAGATTTTGAGGAATTTTGTTTGGAAAAATGAGTTAATAGTTTTAAAAATTCTTTTTACCCATTATTTGTTACATTTCACTGATTACCTATTAATTTTTTAGACAAAAAATAAGAATAATAATTAAGTTACCTTCACCCATTCATCGTGTGCATGGTTAATTAATATCGATGATTTCTAGATCTTCCTGTGAACCAAAGTTAAAAAATCAAATGTCACTTTAATCAGAACACTTGCAGCTATCATGAGAACTAGAATTATTTATTTTGTTTTATAAGTAAATAAATGGCACATGTTGAAATAAAAAGTTAGATTTCTGCTCTATTTTGTCTGTTTTCGAGTCCAAATAAAAATATAAGAAATGGAAATGTGAAGTTAATTTTAGTTCCGGTGATAAGGTGATGTTTATTTTATAAGCCTGTCAAAGATAAGTCCATGGTTTTCTCTCAATGGATGCCAGTTCCAAAAAATATGTTTTGAGAAAATTGCATTTAAAGTTATATAAATAATAGACTTTCATAATCGTCAATTGTAGGACCATAAAGTGGTTCATTCTCCGCCTCAAACATCGTGTCCTTTGTTGCTATTGAACTGCTGTTCTCACCTCCTTTGTCATCGCAGATGCCTGAAGCTTGGATTGATCAATTCAATTTTCATCCCACAAAGCTTACAAAATTTTGAGTGGCGGGTTCAGTTTGAATACCTATTAGTTTTAAAATATTGTTCAAATCATTGTTACATGTGAACTATAGTTTTTCCAGAATGCATATGCTTTGGGGAAACTTTCCAAATCATAAAATTTAGGGATTTGTTAATATTTTGCATGTTAGCTCCGAGGCAACTGTAATAAATCATCCCATAATAAGTCCTCGTAGATAGATTTAATTGCTTTTGCAACTTGTCATTCAGAGGTGAGTCATGTTTAAAATCTTCTGCTTTGTACCATTTACACCAACTTTCAGGACTTGAAAGATATCAATTATGTTGAGGATTTTTATCAGTCAAGCATGTATGATAATAAGTAGCCCAATATGCATTCTTCATATATTCAATGGAATTTGACTTTCTTCGGATAACCAGTCCATAACATGCGGTCAAGTTGATGATTACTTTGGGTGTCAACCTCTACAATCATTAAATCTGTTATTTTTTTAAAGCATGCAATGTGCCCATTTGTTTTTTCACGTGTCCAACACACTCTTTTGCACAATAACTTTGTTGCCATGAGGTTTCACATTCAAAATTCCTTTGAAGGTATTGGAATCTGGTATCTATGTATGTGGTATATTTTACTTCCAATTTGCAAAATATTTCCTGAAAGACATCCATTTTGCCGGCATTAGTTTCATAGTTGATTAGCTGTATCCTTATGCTTTCATACATTTTTGGTAAAAT
This sequence comes from Phrixothrix hirtus, assembly GCA_024586415.1. Lineage (NCBI taxonomy): Eukaryota > Metazoa > Arthropoda > Insecta > Coleoptera > Phengodidae > Phrixothrix > Phrixothrix hirtus. The sequence goes on along the minus strand of JAHWXV010969839.1, from coordinate 4,785 downwards.
GATGATTTTTGAAAATTTACTAATTAGAGTCACAACACCGAGCAATGAACTAATCCTCTTTTTTCCATGTTCTGTTTCCTGACAATCAAAAATAAAGCATTTCTAGTTCAGCAGCACTTTTTTCTTCTGCAACCGCTCATTGTAACAATAGATCACAAACTGTTTTAGATGCAAGGTGTGTATTTTCAAGACAGGTATATAGATATGCAAATGATTAAATTATTATTTACAGTTATTCTGGAAACAATAATTGTAACAGACAAGCAAAAGGCTGCTTAACTCCGAAAATTTTCTGTGATAACTTGCTTCAACTCATTCTTTCAGAGAAACCGTTGTTCACGTAAAAAGGCATTAAAGACATAATAACCGTAGCATGCTTTAAAAAAAATGTTATAACTGTTTTTGCAAAAATCGTAATAAAACTTAACTTCCGGCCATTTGATTTTTATTAAATTCTTGACATCTTATGTGCCGAAGGTAAAAAACAAGTATAAAATTTCATTTTTGTTTAGTTTTTGAAATATATTGTTCACAATTAATGCTTCAAGTACTTCCGATTACTCAATTTTCAATAATTTGTTAGAGAAACTATTTAGTTCATATAAAACGGAATTAAGTAGCTAAGAAATATACCAAGTTTTAAAAAAATCGTTAAAGCTAATTTCAAGAAAATCGCGAAAAACAAAAATTCGAAAGTTATCTAAAAATGACAGAAATAAAGTGGAACTTACAGTTATTTGATTTTAATCAAATTCTCGATTTGCCATACAAAGGTAGTTAGGAACTTACATATAAATTTTTATTTATTTAGAACTTTTAGTTTCATAGTTATTCTATTCATAGTTAATGATAAAAGTACTTCCGGTTTCTCGTTTTAGGGAAAATTTTCTGAGAAACCACCTTAATTGTATGAAAGAGCATTAAATGTCTAAGAAATACAATAAATTTTAAAAAATCATTAGAACCAATTTCGAAAAAATCTCAAAAAAACCAAAAAATGATTAGAGTGAAGTAGTTTTTCCGGTTACCGGATTTTAGTAAAATTATTGCATTCTTGTTCCCAGATGGATACAAACTTAAATACAAAATACAAAATTTCCTTAATATATAATAGTATAATTTTAACATATCTTCACATTTTGAGATCCTCTGAACATGTTCATGCCAATTTTAGCATGTTATCAATTGTCTATTGTCTGTATGTGCATAATTTTTAATCAAGCTTGAAACTGATTACTCCTTATTTAAAATTAATTGTTCCCAATTTAAGGTTTAAAAGGTGTTTCTTCTGTGAACTTCCTCAGGGGAGAATTTCTTTAAAGTGCTGCAAATGACAGTTTAATTGTAAATATATTGAGGTTGCATATTAAGGGCATTTTCATTGTCTGTTGGTTCATGTAGTCATCAATGTATTGTGCAGTTGGTTATTAATAACTCCATGGTATTAAGTACTATTTGAATTGTATTGATTATATTTTTTATATTACATTAGCGGAGTACCGTTCGCCGATGGCTAAAGAACTATGCCGAAGAAGGACGTTTAACAGCTCGTCCACGTTCTGGCCGTCCACGTCTCATTGATGACATAGGGCGCCAAGAAATATTAGAGGTACACTCAGCTGACAAATCTAGGCTTACAAGGCAATCTGCTGTGGAGTACGATGTCAGTATGAGCACAATTCGACGTGTGCTCCACAGTGGAGGACTACAACTCCGCCGTCCAGCTAAGGTGACCATACTTACAGAGACCCAGCGACGAGAACGATTGGCATTTGCCCAGGAGTATTTACAATATGACTGGACAAATACAATTTTCTCAGGCGAGAAGTATTTTACTTTGAGCCAGCATGATCAGGTAAATATGTGGCATCATAATAGCACTTGTTATGATGACACAAATGTATCCGGAAAAACCAACTTAAATATATGGGCCTGGATGAGTGCTGCTGGTCCAGGTGAGCTTGCAACCATTCCAGGGCGAGCAAATGCTGGTGCCTATGTTGAGATGCTAGATAATATTATGTTACCAAGTGTGCGTATGGTATATCCAGCAGATGAGCATCAACTCATCACTTTTGTTGATGACAATTACCCAATTCACCGTGCTCACACTGTTGAAGACTGGTATAGTGAGCATCCTGACATACATCGGATTTTGTGGCCAATCAAATCTTTGGATCTCAATCCAATGGAAAATTTATGGGATGCAATGGTCCAAAAGTTGCCACATGAAGATGATCAGACTGCTGACACTTTTTGGAATTATTGCGTCCAAAGTTGGGAGGAGATCCGGGGATCTGACTTATGCTCAAATCTTGTAAGTTCCATGGACCAGCGACTGCAGGCTATAATAGACAATAACGGCGACTATATCCACTAGTGATATATTTTTAGACTAGTAATTTATTCCTATTGTATTTATATTTTAATCTTTTTTTTTAAATTTTTTATCATAAATTTATAGTTTTATTGTATATTAATGTTAATATATATTTAGTTATTGCTTGTTGGGTTATATTTCTAGTAAATACTCCTCTTAAGAAAGATCGGAACATAGTTTCTGAGAGGTTGGCAGGGCAAAAAATATTCGAAATGAAGACAGGACTAAAATCATAAATTACTGCATTACGTGTCTATGATAATTTAACATAATTTGAATGAATGCAGTTATTTGTTTGAAATTCATATTAGTAGGAACCATTTATGATTTACAATCTTCCTATAAGCCAGTCAATGAACCCTCTTCACCTACTACCTCTAAATAAATTAAAAAATAGTTTACTAAAGTCAAAACACTTACAGAAACTAACAAAATTTATTTACAATAGCTTATGTATCCACACGTGGATTAATTTCTTTAGCTGCCAATATGAATTTACAAAATCGTATATAAATAATTAATATTTTCTTACAACTTAATTTTTGGCGATGGTAAAACTACATTTATCTGATCGTAGGTCTAACTTTTACATTATACATAAGTAACAAATGAGTTTATAAAAATATTTTGTGGTGAGCATAAAAAATACCAACTTTTATATTGAAACAGGGTGCCCCCATAATTGGAAAACCTGAAATTGTCAGGGAATTTTGTAAACATCACAAAAGTCATGGAATTTAACAAAAATCGTTAAAAATCAGGGAATTCTATAATGATTCATGAAAAAAATTTTTGTTTTTAAAAACATCAAAATTTTTTCTTTATTAAAGTACCTATATGTATGTACCTGTATGTCACAAGATAAAAAATGTTTGAAAAGGATCGAAATACAATGGGTCATTTTTTATTTGTAATCAGCTGATTGTTAATCAGAATTTAAATTATTTGTGCATATGGTTAATTAATAGTGTAGGTGGTTTGTAATGTAACAAAATTAGAAACAATAAAAACTCAATAGAACATTTTGGAACAATCCAGAAAGTTCCTTAAACCTAAAATAGATGAAGTAATCACAAATGACTCATTACTATAACCGATATCTACCCAAATAAAATCAAGGTTAGCAATGAGTCATGGCATTGCAATGTATTGCATCAGAATTATGACTAATTTGATTCCCCAGTATTCCTTAATGTTCTAGACTTTCTCCTTTCTATATAAATAGCAGATTAAATTCTCCTAGTTTTAGTTTTCTTAAGAATTTTGTTTTGTTAGTAGCTGTTATACATAAATAGAAATATAAATGTTTATTATTTGTGTATTATAAAATAAATATTTAAGTAAATGAGTATAAATAAATAATCATAATCTAGTGAATATAAATAAATACTTTTAAACAATTAAAAAGTTTGGTTACAATAAATTACTATCATTCTGATAAAATGATTCAAACACAAATAAACCTGTTAACGGAATAAAGATAAATTTTTGTATTTAATGAGATGGTGGGTGCTTTATGAGCACATTGAAATTTGTATTTCTATTAATTAAATTTCATTACAAAGATGTATTCTAAACCACGAGTCCTTAAAAACCTAAAAATCAAATATATTAAGGATCTATTGGTATACAAGAGATTAAAGTTAATCTGGTGTGGTATTTGTAATGTGTATGATCTATAAAGTGATTTCTTTCTTTTCATCTCGCTCCCAAAGGAACCAGGTTGGTATTATGACAGACTGAATCACCATCTTTATCAATACTTCAGGGTGTCTTGGGTTTGAATCCGAGGTACCCATCTCAGTGTAGTTTTTTAGAAGTCTTGTTAGCTGCACTCTAATGACTTCTTTATATCACTGCATGGGCCAATGAGGATGAATGATAGGGACCCTTCAGTTTCCTGGATTCAGTCTTTTGAGCTATCAGTCTACAATGTGATTATTGAATAGCGTTAATAACATCAAAAGAGTATCTGCAAAAAATGGTAAGAGTAGAAAGATCAGGGAATTTTGTGCTCTTTTGGAAAGGGGAACCCTGTGTAAACAATGAAATTAATATCACTAGAACAACCCATTCTATGTCCCATATAATATAACATTATAAAAGATCTATAGATTGAGAGCTCGCTTAAAATTAGCATAACTAAAAGTATTCAAAGATTTATATATTGCTATAATATTTTTAAATTTGATTTTTATAGCCCCGCATTGTGCGTCATATAATTTGCTATGCTTTTTTATATTAAAACTTTTGAATTCCCTGCACTAACTCAAATATTTGTTTTTTGAATGCCCCCGTGTCGGTGGCACCAATTAAATATGCTATTTAGTTTTAATTTATATTTTTAAATTACTTCCCCGCATTGGGCATGCCAAATAATTGTTATGTTTTATTTAATTTGAATT
>JAHWXV010969547.1:0-10351 GCA_024586415.1 Phrixothrix hirtus | reverse complement strand
GGTGCGCTTTATGGGCCGGTGGAATCATTGGTCCATTTTTCTTCAAAAATGATGCCGGCCAGAACGTAACAGTTAATGGTGACCGCTACAGGGCCATGATCACGGACTTTTTTGTACCAAAATTGAATGCCCTTAATGTAGAGGAGCTGTGGTTTCAACAAGATGGTGCAACATGCCACACCGCGCGTGCCACAATTGATTTATTGAAAGAAACGTTCGGCGAACGAATGATTTCGCGTAATGGACCCGTGACTTGGCCTCCAAGATCCTGCTATTTAACACCGTTGGACTATTTTTTGTGGGGCTATGTGAAGTTTCTGGTCTACGCCGATAAGCCGCAGACGATTGACGCCTTGGAAGACAACATTCGCCACGTACTCCATTGCTGCAAAAAATGATAGAAAATTGGACTTCCCGATTGGACTCCCTCCGAGTCAGCCGACGTAGCCATATGCTGGAAATCGTATTCAAATAAAAATGGCAACGAATTATCTTTCGAAAGCCAAATTCATGGCAATTAACACCATTTATCTGTTTTATTTCAATTTAAAGTTCTATGTCTCTATAAAAAACGCCCTTTATATTGTTGCAGTATAGACTAGATAAGAAAATGTAACATGGATTATAGATTACCCAGTAGTCAGCTCGCAAAAATTTTATCCTAAAAAGGTAAAATAATTGACTTCTTGTCAATTTTGGATATTAAAACAACAAAAATTTTTGCGTTCACTTCAATGTGCCAAGACACGGTGCCGGTCCTTCGCGTGAAGCAAATGCATGTGTTAATAGATTCAAATATAGAGGTAGTGTTCTAGATGTTAAACGCTGTGGAATGTCGCTATAGTGACAAACGTTTTAGAGTGCAGTCCATCATCAGTTAGCTTAAAAATCAAGTCTTTCCTGAAGCACCCTGGGACTTATTATGTAAACTCAAATTCAGCCAAATAAAATCCAAGTAACCCAAAAAATTTTCCTTGCAAATTACTCATGAGTGGCAAAGACCATTTCCATTTGGACATTTCGCGAATAAAAGAATATGAGGTAGCGGGCACCTAACAAGGAAGCGGCTGAGAAACCGTGTGTGTTTTAGTGTCGGCTAGATTGGAATTGTGGGACCGCTTTTCCTTGAAAACATCTATGGAGGAACTGAGATAATAGATTCAACACGTTATGTGGCAATGTTGCAAACTTTTGTTAGGCTCGGATTGATTCAAGAAGTGAACTTCCAACAAGACAGGGTCGCCGCTCACAGACTCGTAACAGCGTGGCGCTCATTCAGTCATCTCATGGTTCACCCGATATTTCCATGTCCAAGTTTTTCTTGAGATGTCTGATGGGTCTGAAATAACCACAGGAAGTCATAAATCGAGACCTACTGCAACGTCTGTTAAAATCTTTGCGAAGCGCCTGCAGCAATGTATTGAGTAAAAGAGGTCATTGTGAAGTAGTGTTCAAAGAATAATTTTGTATAAAAAAAGTGCATGATTATGTTAAAAATCATTACAGGATGCCTTCAAATTTAAGACATGAAATAAATTTAAAGTTGTCGTCTACAGATGCATAGTGCATTACAACATTTCATTTTCAAGTTTCGATTACTGCATACATAATTCATCTAACAGTCCGGTCAAGGTGAATTCCACAATTTTAATGAAACAAGTTTTTGTGGCATTAAAGCTAGACATCTCTTTACAAACCATCATTTTCTAAATATGCACAATTTATGTTACAATATCAAACGATTTCGTATATAACTTGCAAAACTTTTGGTGTCAATATTTTCCCAACATATTCTTGTTTGGTCTTTATTCTGGAAATACCTCCTTTTTACATATTTTAAGCAATAATTCGTGCAGGACCATCAAGTTTCGCATTTCTTTCAATGTTCCATTAATTGTATAAGCAGCAATTTACAAATTTAAGTAGTTGTTAAATGGGCGTGTTCCAAACAAACCGGAAATGTTTTGCTAAATATACATATGGTCCCATCACCTGCGTCTAGCCTAGTAATTAAGCAACTGGGTGTTGAAAAATGTACGTAACTGTAGATTACGATTGGTTTCTTTCTCTTCTTAAACATTTGCATTAAAAAAAGATGGCGAGAACGCCAGTGTGTATTATGGACGAACATATTTTACGATTTGTGTTAGTATACTTTTTATATTGAAACGACTGTAGAAAAGCCGGAAATATTCTACATTTTTTTATTTAAAAATTAGTTCCATATTAGAATCACCTGTTTTATTACTAAATTTTTGTGAAAGTTTATATCATATTTCAGAACCCATAAAATGCTGTCTGGCAATATTGCACATAGCCGCAAGAATTTGCAAAAAGTACAAAGAATGTCATGAAAAAGACATTGCAGTTAAAACAAGAACATGGAGCATGGCTAGAGAAAGGAATAAGACGTAACGAAACTGTGGGAAAACTATGCGTTGACAAAATGTTGAATAGAGAGTAGAGTGCAAAAGAAAAAAGTGGCAACAACTGCTTATCCAAGGTTTTTTCTTTGTCGATGTACAGAGATCGTTCTTAGAGTGCTACTGTTCTTTCCATATTACCTTTGACCAACTCTAAGTATACATGATGGTTGTAAAATCTACCGACAAACTTAAACGCATCCTGTGCAAGCTTAACCACGTCCATTAACAACAAAATCCCATAAAATGGAAGACTGTTTTGGAAAAAATTAAAATGCCCACTGTTTGTAAAGTTAGCACCCCAATGATAGTACTCAGTAGTTTTGATAAGAGTTCTGGCGTATTTTAACTTAGAACAGAAGTACTTTATAGTTTTTAAAAAAAGTTCCGGCCATTTACTATAAAAAAATTAGTTTAAAATTTGGGGTGCTAACTTCGCACTGCACCCCAACATTCAAATACAATAATTCTGAAATAAGTCACGTGTAGCGGTACATGTAATAAGGAGTACTTGACAGGTTTTGAGAGAGTTGTGATGCTAATAACACAAAAATTAGCAAAACTTAAATTCCTATCAAACAAGTCGTAAAAAAATTGAAAGTCCCATTCGTCCTAGTGGGAGTTCTAGATCTAAAACCACAAGAGACGCAAATGATTCCAATAAAATTTTCCGCTAAAATCAACAGTAAAAAAGTTAGATAAACTTTTAAATATAGCAAAAATCTGACAATGTCATAAAAGAATGAAAAATTGAAAGTTCCAGTAGGTCTGATGAGAGTTCTGGATCTATACCTTTTTGTTATAAAAACTTTGACAAAGTCTGCAAAAAGTTGAAAATTGAAAGTTCCAGTAGTTCTGGTCAGAGTTCTGGATAGATATCAATGAAATATATAACTGTTTTAGATGAAGTTTTTCCATAAAGTGACAAAAAGAAAGTTACATTAACTTTAAATTTTGTATAAATCTGACGATAACCTAAAACATAGAAAAATTGAAAGTTCCAGCAGTTCAGATCAGAGTTCTGAAACTAATGCGATGAGATCTACAACTTTTTGTTATACAATTTCTCCATAATCTATAGAAAAAAGTTTTATTAAGCAAAAGTTTGACAAAGTCCGCAAAACGTTGAAAATTGAAAGTTCCAGAAGTTCTGATCAGAGTGCTGGATCTAAAACGACAAGATCTACAACTTTTTCTTATAAAATTTATCCATAGTCCATACAACAAGTTTTATTATGCAAAAGCTTGACAAAGTCCGCAAAACGTTGAAAATTGAAAGTTACTGTAGTTCTGGTAGGAGATCTAGATAGATATCAATGGAGTCGATAATTGTTTTGGATGAAGTTTTTCCATAAAGTTAACAGAAAGAAAGTTACATTAACTTATAAATTTTACAAAAAGCTGGCGATGACCTAGAAACATTGAAAAATTGAGCGTTCCAATAGTTCTGATCAGAGTTTCGGATTTCAAACGAAGAGATCCAACTTGCTTTATCAGATTTTTCCATAAGTACATTGAAAAAATTTATATTAACCAAGGTTTGCAAAGTTCGCAAAAATTTTAAAATTGCAAGTTTCAGTAGTTCTGAGCAGAGTTCTGGATCTAAAACGAAGAGATTTAGAACTTTTTCTATAAAATTTTTCCATAGGTCCATAAAAAAAAGTTATATTAAGCAAAGTTTGACAAAGTCCCCAAAAATTTGAAAATTGAAAGTTCCAGCAGTTCTGATTAGAATTCCGGCTCTAAAACGACGAGATCTATAACTATTTGTTATATAAGTTTTCAATAAGATCATAGAAAAAAAGTTATATTAAGCAAAAGTTTGACAAAGTTCGCAAAACGTTGAAAATTGAAAGTTGCAGTAGTTCTGGTCGGAGTTCTGGATAGAGTTCATGGACTATATAATTGGTTTACATGAAGCTTTTCGATTAAGTCAACAGAAAGAAAGTTACATTAACTTTAAATTTTGCACAAACCTGACCTTAACCTAAAACATTGAAAAATGGAAAGTTCCAATAGTTCTGGATGCAAAACGACGAGATCTACAACTTATATTTATAAAATTTTTCCATAAAGTCCATAGAAAAAAAGTTATATTAAGCAAAAGTTTGACAAATTCAGCAAAAAGTTGAAAATTGAAAGTTCCAGTGGTTATAATCACAGTTTTTGATCTATAAGACCAGATCTACAACTTTTTGTGTTAAAATTTTCCAGTAATGCCAACAGAAAGAAAAAGCTGCATTACGAGAAATTTGATCAAGTCTGCAAAATGTTGGAAATTGAAATATCTAGTAGTTATGGTCACGCACATACACGCAAGTACGCATGCGCACTCGATCACAAACTGACCATTTTCCAAAACCGTGATTTTTGAACTCAGGCGACTCGTAGAGTATGTTTTGACTACAATTTCGACATCGACAATTTTATGGAAAAATTTATAACAAAAACCTGTAGATCCAGAACTCTGATCAGAACTACTGGAACTTTCGACCTTTTGCGCACTTTGTCAAACTTTGCTTAATATAATCTTTGTTATGGACCGAAAGCAAAATGTACAAGAAATAGTTGTAGATCTTGTCGTTTTAGATCCAGAACTCTGATCAGAACTAGTCGAACTATCAATTTTTCAATATTTTAGGACATAGTCAAATTTTTACAAAATTTAAAAGTTAATGAAACTTTCTTTCTGTTGATTTAATGGAAAAAATTAGTGTAAAACCCCCATCCAGCACTTCGGCCAGAATTACTGGAACATTCAATTTTCTACTTTTTGCTGACTGTCAAAATTTTGCTTAATATAACTTTTTTTCTAAGGACTTTATCGAAAAATTTTATAACAAAAAGTAGTAGATTTCGTCGTTCTAGATTCAGAACTCCTGGAACTGGTCGTTTTTGTTTCAGAACTCTGACAGAACTACTGGAACTTTCAATTTTCAAGGTTTTGCGGACCTTATCAAACTTTTGCTTAATATAACTTTTTTTGTATGGACTGTAAGGAAAAATATGACAAAACAAGTTGGAGATCTCTTCGTTTTAGATCAAGAACTCTGAGCAGAACTACCGGAACTTTCAATTTTCAACGTTTTTAGGTTATCGTTAGATTTTTGCAAAATGTAAAAGATAATATATCTTTCGTTCTGTTAACTTTATGGGCAAACTTCATCTAAAAAATTCTAGTTTCCATTGATCTCAATCCAGAATTCCGACTAGAACTACTGGAATTTTCAATTTTCAAAGTTTTCCGAACTTTGAATCAAACTTTTGCATAATAATACTTTTTTGTGCACTATGGAGAAATTTTATAACAAGCAGTTTTAGATCTCGTCGTTTTAGATCCAGAACTCTGATCAGAACTTCTGGTAGTTCCATTTTTCAACGCTTTGCGGACTTTGTCAAACTTTTGCTTAATAAAACTTTTTCTTTGGACTATGGAGAAATTTTATAACAAACAGTTTTAGATCTCGTCGTTTTACCAAAACTCTGATAAGAATTACTGGAACTTTCAGTTTTCAAATTTTTGCGGAATTTGTGAAACTTTTTCTCAATATAACTTTTTTTCTATGACCTTATTGAAAACTTTTATAACAAAACGTTGTAGATCTGGTCATTTTGGTTTCAAAACTCTGATCAGAACTACAGGAACTTTCAATTTTTAAATTTTTGCTGAGTTTGTCAAACTTTTGTTTAATAAAACTTTTTCTGTGGTCTATGAAAACATTTTATAACAAAAAGTTGTAGATCTCGTTGTATTAAATCCAGAACTCTGATCAGAACTACTGGAACTTTCAGTTTCCAATTTTTGCGGAATTTGTGAAACTTGTGCTTAATATAACTTGTTTTTATGGCCTTATTGAAAAATTTTATAACAAAAAGTTGTAGATCTGGTCGTTTTTGTTTCAGAACTATGATCAGAACTTCTGAAACTTTCAATTTTCAAAGTTTTGCGGACTGTCAAACTTTGCTTAATATAACTTTGTTTGTATGGACTTATGTAAAAATTTGATAAAACAAGTTGGAGATTTCTTCATTTTAGATCAAGAACTCTGATCAGAACTTTCAATTTTCAATGTTTTTAGGTCATCGTCAGGTTTTTGCAAAATTTAAAGGTTAATGCAACTTTCTTTCTGTTGATCTTATTGAAAAACTTCGTGTAAAACAATTATAGCTTCCATTAATCTCTATCCTAATCTCCGACCAGAGCTACTGGAACTTTCAATTTTCAACGTTTTGCGGACTATGTCAAACTTTTGCATAATAAAAGTTTTTGTATGGACTATGGATAAATTTTATAAGAAAAAGTTGTAGATCTTGTTGTTTTAGATCCCGAACTCTGATCAGAACTGCTGGTACTTTCATTTTTCAACGCTTTACGGACTTTGTCAAACTTTTGTTTAATAATAACTTTTTCTATGGACTATGGATAAATTGTATAACAAAAAGTTGTACATCTCGTCGCATTAGATTCAGAACTCTAATCAGAACTACTGGAACTTTGAATTTTTAAATTTTTGTGGTCTTTGTCAAACATTGCTTAATATAACTTTTTTTTATGGACTTATGGAAACATTTGATAAAACAAGTCGCAAATATCTTCGTTTTAAATCCAGAACTCTGATCAAAACTATTGAAATTTACAATTTTAAAATTTTTGCGAACTTTGCAAACCTTGGTTAATATAAATCTTTTCAATGTACTTATGGAAAAATCTGATAAAGCAAGTTGAATCTTTTCGTTTGAAATCCCAAACTCTGATCAGAACTATTGGAACGCTCAATTTTTCAATGTTTTTAGGTCATCGCCAGCTTTTTGTAAAATTTATAAGTTAATATAATTTTCTTTCTGTTGATTTTATGGAAAAACTTCATCTAAAACAATTAATGATTCCATTGATCTCTATCCAGAGCTCCTACCAGAACTACAGTAACTTTCAATGTTCATGGTTTTGCGGACTTTGTCAAACTTTTTCATAATAAAACTTTTTCTATGGCCTATGGAGAAATTGTATAACAAAATGTTGTAGATCTCGTCGTTTTAGATTCAGAACTCTGATTAGCACTACTGGAACTTTCAATTTTCAAATTTTTGCGGACTTTGCAAACCTTGGTTAATATAACTTTTTTCAATGTATTTATGGAAAAATCTGATAAAATAAGTTGGATCTCTTCATTTGAAATCCAGAACTCTGATGAAAACTACAGGAACGCACAATTTTTCAATGTTTTTAAGTCATCGCCAGCTTTTTGTAAAATTTATAAGTTAATGTAACTTTCTTTCTGTTGACTTTATGGAAAAACTTCATCTAAAACAATTATGGATTCCATTGATCTCTATCCAGAACTCCTACTAGAACTTTCAATTTTCAACCTTTTGCGGACTTTATCAAACTTATGCTTAATAAAACTTTTTCTATGGGCTATGGTAACATTTTATAACAAAAAGTTGTAGAGTTCGTCGTTTCAAATTCAGAACTCTGATCATAACTACTGTTACTTTCAGTTTTCAAATTTTTGTGGACTTTGTCAAACTCTGCTTACTATAACTTTTTTCCTATGGACTTATGGAAGAATTTCATAATACAGGTTGGAGATCTCTTCGTCTTAGATCCAGAAGTCTGATGAGAACTACTGGAACTTTCAATTTTTCAATGTTTTTAGGTTATCGGCAGATTTTTGCAAAATTTAAAAGTTAATGTAACTTTCTTTCTGTTAACTGTATGGAATAACTTCATCTAAAACAATTATAGATTCGATTGACCTCTATCCAGAACTCCTACCAGAACTACTGGAACTTTCAACTTTCAACTTTCAACTTTTTGCAGATTTTGTCAAACATTTGCTTAACACAACTTTTTCTATTAACTTTATGGAAAAATTTTGTAATAAAAAGTAAATTTTGTCGTTTTAGATCTAAAACTCTGATCAGGACTACTGGAACTTTTAATTTTTCATTTTTGTAGGACATTGTCAGATTTTTGCAAAATTTAAAAGTTGATGTAACTTTTTTACTGTTGATTCTAGAGGAAAAATTTTATTAGAATTATTTGTGTCTTGTGGTTTTAGATCTAGACCTCCCACCAGAACTAATGGAACTTACAATTTTTTACGTTTTGCGTGATAGGAATTTAAGTTTTGCTTTTTTTTTGTTTTTACGCTCAGAACTCTCTCAAAAATTATAAAGTACTCTTACTTACATGTACCGCTACGAGTAATTTATTTCAGAACTATTGTATTTGAATGTTGGCGTGCGATGCGAGGTTATCAACCCAAATTTTAACCTCATTTTTTTATAGTAAATGGCCGGAACTTTTTTAAAAACTATAAGTACTTCTGTTCTAAGTTAAAATATGGCAGAACTATAATCAGAACTATTGAGTACTATCACCGGGGTGCGAACTTCACAGACATTGAAGATATGTATACAAATAAATATGTCTAGATGACATTCCAATTTCAACTACGTGTCGTTGAGGAAATAACGTGTCCAATAATATCAAATTTGTGTAAAACTAACTTATTTCAATACATATTGTATTTTGTGGAGACAAAAATTGAACATTTAATATTTATTTAGACACATTCCATTATAATTATTTATTAGATATTAACACAAATTCTTATCAAAACCACTTGAATTTCATTCAATTATGCTAAAGGTCATATCCAAATTTTTAGGATTTTAGTAAACAATTTTTCACTGCTATAAGACATTTTGTATTATTACCTAACGATTTTAAAATGCACCGAATAATAGGTCTTATAAACATAAAATCGATGCGATTGAACTGCATTCGCTCGATGTGCTATTTCAAAAATCAAAGAATATTTTCCCTAGCCTTTCTGAACTCCTAATTTGAGATAAAATTAATAGAATGAGAACTGAGGTACTTACCTTTTTTACAATTGATGTTCAAAATGCTCCTCTCCACTGGCAGTACATGGTTGCGCGCTATGATGTAATGATTGTTGCGTTCCAAGAGGTACTTCTGAATTACCACGTGCAGCATAATGTATTTGTTCTGTTAATTTTTCTAGGTTATGAATAGGCACTACGTAAACCAATTGTTTTATACAGCCCCTTAAATAAAAATTTAGAACTAAATTTAATTAAATTAAGAAACACGAAAACCTAAAAATTAATACACTTCGGCATATGTTCAAAAGCGTGTGATAAAATACAAAAATCCTATAATCTAAAATACAACGTTTATAAATGAATACAAATCTATAAATGAAATCAGTAACCCCGATTTACTTATTTTATTGGTTTACGGTGTCCTTTTTATAGTTTCTTTAACTAAAACGTCAGGTTCAGTTGTTCGCTATTGCAGTGGATTTCAGACAGTCCTGCAGTTTTACCTTAAAAGCATATTTCTTTGAAACGACAAAGAATTTTTTTCTCTTGACTTAGAATTATATGGTACAACTTACTTACGATGGACCAACTTTCATTTTCGCTAACACATAATACCTGTTTTTATGTTACCGCAGTCTTTGTGCTGGATAATGAATAAAATACGTATTTGCTAGCGGATGTTTTGAGTATTTTCGGATCTTTATTGTTTATTTAAACGTTCGGCCAATAAAATTTTGACTTTTCGTCGTTCGACAATTTATCGGCAATCTTAATTACGACGTGCCAACTATCATTTTCACTAACACCTACTTACTGTTTTTGTTACCGCACTCTTTGTCGCACGATGAAATAAAATACGGATTTGCCAGCAGCAGCTTTGAGCATTTTCGGATCTTTATTATTCATTTAAACGTTCGTCGATAAACAATTTATCGGCAATGTTAATTACGACGGGCCAACTCCCATTTTCACTAACACATACTTCCTGTTTGTATGTTACCACAGTCTTTATGCAGGATAATGAATAAAATACGTGATCTCTAGCGTGTGCTTCGAGTATTTTCGGAACATAA